>OY754308.1:66516406-66686066 GCA_963573325.1 Astragalus glycyphyllos | reverse complement strand
CATCCCACGCTTCTTTTCTTTAAAAACTCAAAACCACATACTCAATGCATACCCGGGTATCTAAATAATCTAAAATAATAAAAGAAATAAACAATATAACATAAAGAAGAGAAGTTAGACTAGCAAATAGTAGACTCTTTTGTGGGAAATTCAAGTATGCGTTATTAGTCTCACATTGATTATGAATGAGTTATATGAATGATATATAAGAGAGGGGACTCACATACCCTAACACTTAAGGTTTTGGGTAGAGACGTGACTTTCAAATCTCTTAGTAATCCAGTTCATTAACTAGCTCATTGTTGCTCACATAGTGGTAATAATATCTTTCTCAACACTTAACACCCTCACCATGGAAGAATTAATGCAACCACTCTTAGATTCACTATATATGCAGTATTATTGACCTTCACATGGAATTGTGGTGATTGGTGAGTTTTTAATGTCATCATCTCAATTACTCCATTGCTATGGAATACTTTAAACTATTGCATGTTTCCCTGATGTGTTGCTGCGAAACATCATTATTTTTCCTACTTTAGTAATTAGCAAGTTTTTCCATTAGAATAAACACATTAAATATGTAAAAATTTGCTCAAGAAGCATGTTGGTTTACTTGTGTGGAAGGGGTCTCTCTCTATCCTATCGCCACAAAAAGAAAAAATTATGGTCAGTTTTTCTATGGTGTTCAGTGGAAGGGGTCTCTTACTAATCTAGAGTTCGATCTCGAGGTAAGTAAAGTCTGACCTAAACTTGTTTTATCACTAGGAATTGAACTCAGGCTCTTATCGAATTCGTCATTTTAGATTAATTACATTAAACAGTCACACCGAATCTTGGAGTTATTGGACGTTCTATTATTGCTTGTTAGTATAAAGGATTTTTATTTAAAAAAAGAAAAGATAAAAGATAAAGATACTTCATTCGTTTTTATTCCAAAATATATGTTTCTTTTATTTGTTTAAAATTTTTTATTAGGTCCTTGTGGCTAATTAGTTGAGACTGTGCCATCAAACTTCATTGAATCATTAAGAGCATCATGACACATCATTCGTAATGACTCATCATGACTTAGCTGTTCTGATTGAAGACCACTTTCCAAATCTATTACTAATATATTCACACGTTCAAATGTTGCATAAAGTCGTTAGTATCAAAAAAAAAAATCAGTGGCCAAGAAAGAAGTGATTATGAAATATGCTTATTCATTAATTCACGACTACTACTGTGTTTTCTCATTCCCGTTGACATTGACAGTATTAATAGGAGTATTATGAATTGAAGTCATTGTTTTGCTTTAGTACTCTTTTGGGTCAATTGTTTTTCCGCCACATCATAATCTCCATCTCCATTATAATACTGTTAATTGCTTCCAATCGACTTTAAAACAAAAAATGATTAGCAATTATGAGAAGCATATCATGAAGGAAACATTAATTAATACTATAAACTTTGATAGAGGATTAGTGTTACATTGCAATTCGGGTTAAGTTATAAGGTTCACTTACTGATTTAACGTTATCAAGGCAAACAAAAGTCTGCAATAATTTCTAGTCTTCTTTTTTTTTTTTGTCAAAGGGAGTAAAAACAACGTTTTTGGTCTTGCTACTTTATGTGATGCCTCAGTTTCTCTACCTCTAAAATCAAAGAAGAATTAGATATGGGGTATGAGAAGGCAAATTTGGCATCCGAAAAGAAAAGAAAAAAAGTGAGACAGAAGAAGTGTGGGGATCTTCTAAGAGCTACTAGGATACGAAGCGGGCCTTTGATGGGCCTAAAATTCGGTCTGAGGATTGGCCCACTTAAGAACACAGACACCTGACTTGTATTTGATGAACTGGATGTTGTTTGGTTGGGCGAAGCCCATTTCGTTTTAATTGATGAAACCCGCATCTATTTGACAAAAAACAAATATGGCAATTATTAGTTATTACTAATAGCATCTTTAGTGAGAATAATAAGCAACTCATGTTACCAACAATGGTTGGTCAAAGTGAAAACTCCAAGGTTTTGAGTTCAAATATTAGGTGTGACAAAAACTGCATGCCAACAGCACGACATAAAAAATAAGCAATTCATATTTTTATTCTTTTATTTGTACTTAATTATGATTCAAACTTGATATTAATTTAATTATTTTAATTAATATACATAAATTATTTGGCCATTAAAATGAAGTAAATTAATTTAATAATTTTTAGTACAATTTGTTTAAGATAATAAGAAATATATAATTTATTTTTGTAGTACATAATTTGTTAGTATACTTTTCTTCTTCTTCATGATTTCTGGTGAGATACTGAGATGCGTGGTATCAGCCTAATTGAGATTGTGATCTTTTTGTATGCTTTTTTTAATTAAAATATTTAAGGAAGAATTAATTGCATCCCCAGAGAATTTTTCTATCGATAAGAATTTAATGAGTGAAGTGGTTTTGATTTTGATTTTGTCTCCAAACTAGAAAAGGCGCCTTAAATGTAGAAAAAATTAAGTGGATGATTTTTTGATTCAAATTACGATGTGTCTCAATAATTTCAATAAAAGAATAATTTCTGCTTGTATTTAAGATCAATTTTCGTCTTGGCAAACATTAAATTTGTCCACTACATTAATCGAACCCAGGAACACCGAATTGATTCTATGTCTCAGGGTAGATAAATTATACCATTAGACCAATAGTGTTGGTTAATTAAGTGGTTGGTTTAGAATTGTTAGATGAATGTATATTCAATTATTATTGGCAACATTGAGTGACAATGAATTTGGTCAACATTTAAAGAACAACATGAATGAATAACATTATGGTTTACTTTGCTTACTCTGCTATTATCCCCTCTTGCTCTTGTTTTTTTAAAGTTAAGTATCCAAAATACCCTCCACTCAACTCTACATGGATTTATGTTCACTACTCTCACTTACCTTGAAAATTGAAAAGATAAAGTATTCAATGAGGGTAAAAATCGTATTTAAACAATAAATATACACTAAAAATTAGAATATTTTTTTATATTTGAGACCAAAATTATGTCCAAAAATTTTCTTATAATAGGGACCAGGGAGAGAGTATTATTCGTAGGGTTGAACGTTGAAGGAATAGGAGAGAGCCCCGCGCAGCAATGTCGTTTCCGTGTACGACTGTCCAAGCAATAATGATTCAATGAGAAATAGTTAGTAGGCCATTGACACGTTTGTTGTTTCAATATTGTCGAAAATCCAAACAAAATTCAGGTCTACTATGTCATTTTCAGAAAACCCATTCTTCAATCTACGTACCACTTTCAACAACAATTACATCTTATAACGAATGGTTATGAACGATCCGATAGATTTGGAGTAATGTCCTATGTCCCAAAACAAACATTATGTGGTGATAGCATTGTTTTGAAAAACCGATAACAACATCGAAGTGATGAGATATCTGATTCATGGTTCAATTGTTTTATACTATTGAAACTCGGTGAAATCACATCTGAATCGCTCAAATAACTGAAATGGGACAACGTCAAGTCATGGTTTAACTGGTTGGATAGTTCGGTTGGTTCAGTTTTTAAAATATTCCGATTTTACTTCGGTTTGGATTGGATTTCGGTTTTTTATTCTTTAAAATTTCTAAACATACAAAATAAAAATAACACCTCTTTCATAACAACAAAACATCATACATAATCAAAATAATCAAGTATATCTTAGAAAAGTAGTTAAATCATTAGAAAAGTTGCAAAATATATAGCCAAAAGTACATCATCAAAGTAGTCAAAATAAATTGTAAACAATAAGTTGGAAAAACATATAAAATGTAGGTACTATTGTAATTACATTTATAATATTAATTATATAATGTATAAAGATTGGATCGGTTCTATGTGAGGGAACCGAAAACTGATCCAACCCAATCCACAATTTCGGTTTTTTGGGATTTTCGATTTTTTCAATTTTCAATTTTGTCGATAGGCGGTTTTTCAGTTCGGTTGAAGGCACCCCTGCGGTTTCAATTGAATTGGATTGGTTATGAACACCCTAGACTACATCTAGGATGACCACCGTGATACGTGCCTTATTTGTTGATTATTAATGAATTATGATACTTACTTAATATATCTATTAATTATTTACTGAACATAATTAATCACGTAGTTTAATTGTGTTAATTATTTAAATTGTTATGAGTAGAAAAATATGAAGGCACCATTATGCATAAAAGTCTTGGGCAACAGATTAATGAGAGCATATTCGGACCTACACTCAAAAGCAATTCCTCAAAATATAAAATTAGATTTATTTTATAACAAATATATTTTGCATACACTAAAAAAATAATTTGCACTCAAACCCCTAATTTTGTACTCACTCCACACTCACGTAATGTCCTCTCCCTCGCGTGTGAATAGTAGACAATTATTAGTTGTATAATTTATTTAATTAAATATATTAAAGTTTATTTTTCCCATATTATTAGGGTTGCATGATTTTCTTAAAAAAATTGAACCTCCTAACACTCGTGTCCTAGGTTTGTCACTAAAGAAATATAATCATCATCTCAAAACCCCCAACTCCCTTAAAGGAAGTGTATATATTACACAGCTTTTTCCCTCTTGTTTTAAAAACACACTACACCCCCATCGCATCACAATATAATACATTTTAATCTCTTTTATTAACTTCTCATTAAGTTTCAAATAACATATGCTAAGCTATATTACTTTTACCAAAATAACAGTTTCCTTCTGAACAAACTTTATTCTTTTGTCACTTCATAACTTCAATAACAACTTTCTTCATACATTGAAAAATAATAAGCCATCTTAATATAAAATGAAGAAGACGACACATTTATATTTGAGAGGAGTTTTCCCATTTTCTAGAGAGGGAAATCAAAAATTAATTACAATTAAGATGTATAAAGTACAACGCACTATTGGTGATGGTACACCTCTTTACCAAAGTGAAGAACTACTTAAGTATATTTGAAACTTTTTTCAAAAACTAGACAACAGATTTCAATACTGTTTTCGCAATTGTCATCGTATTAAACCCTAATTTTAAAAAAAGACAAGAAAACAAATTTTCAACCACTGAGTTTGTTTGGTGCTAAACTTTAAAAGCTAAGATTATTTATTAAAACTTTGAGAGTGAAAGATCAGGAGAGGATAAACACGAGCAGATGATAGTAAAAATGTGCAACTAAGATTATTTTTAAATCAATAGAAAGTTATCAAAAATGAATAAATGTATTATATTTTGAATAGAGAGAGAGAGAGAGAGAGAGAGAGAGAGAGGTGAGTTTTAAAATATAAGAAAAGTGAAATGTAATTCCTCAAATTCTAACGGGTACAAAAGTAATTTCTAGAGGGTATTGAATACTCCTTTCGGTCTCTATTATTAGCAAAAAAATAACTAATTTGGTTGTTGTCAGAAAAAAAAAATTGGTTAAGTGCAACTATTAAATGTTTAGATTTCATCTAAAAGTCAAATAAAATTTACTTAATTGACCTTTATAATATTTAATAGAAGAAATATTTTGTTTTTTTAGAATAATAACATTAAAGATGGTGAAATGTCCAAAATACTTTTAACGAAAAAAATGTTCCAAGTGCGCCCCCTTTTATTTGGGAATTCACGGGTCTGACACCAATGTACCGAACCCGGTACGGTGGCTTCGTGTCGTGGCTGATGTGTGCTAAAGGAATTAATCTGAAATGAATAGAATGATTTTCATTGACTATTGAGAATTGTTACAGCTATATATATATATACACACACACACACCGTTGACGTGTAACTGACTAACTGCCAAGTCAGTTTGAGACTGCCACATCAGCAGAGTCAAACTGACTTTTACAACTAAATGTGCAATTACTAAAATGCCCTAACTATTACATGCATATCAACTGTTTGATGAAATGCTACTGCGTGTTGCCTTGTTCTGGTGTCTTGTGAGTTTGCTCAATATTGTTGCTGTGTTGTTGTTCTTTGTGCGCTTCTAGTTTCACATTGGTGTCTTTCTCTATTACTCCCCCCTCAAACTGAAGTGGGGGTAAAGCAACCACTTTGAGTTTGTCACGCAAAGAGAGAAATTGAGCAGTGGGCATAGGTTTTGTTAAGGCATCTGCAAGTTGGCTAGCAGTCGGAACATGTGAGATTTTAAGTGCCTTTGCCAGGACTTTTTCCCAGACAAAATGAATATCTAATTCCAAGTGTTTGGTTCTAGAATGGAGGACTGGATTGTGGGCAATGAGCACAGCACTCTGGTTGTCACACAGTAAGACAGGTTGCTGATATATGATGTTCAGTTCCTTTAAGAGTGACTGCACCCAGATGTTCACTTCAAGTGGCCCATTTGGACATTTTTCCTTTGCTTTTTAACTAGTTATTTATGCAGATGATGATGACTTCAATAAAGCTCAGGTTTGGTACTAAATTACCGAACTGGTCTGGTACTTTGGTACGGTATCAATTCGGTACTAATGTGTCGTACCATTCCAAAATACGTGATAGGGGTTTCTATACGTATTCCACGAGAGGGTAATTTTGGAATAATATTAGGTTTAGGGGTGTGTAGTGAGTAGGAGGGGGAGTGAGATAAACATGGGCCAGAGCTTTTGAGCCCCCAAAGATTCTTTGGTCAGGAAACCCAAAGGCATGGGTCGATCCAGCCCAACAAACTATAACACACCCACTACGTGAACCTTCTCAGTCTTTTATTTTAATATTCATACCCCCCATATTAGACCCTATACTCCCCCCAAAAAATTACCGCATTTTACTCCTTTTATTTCTCACCCCTATATAGAGTAACTTTTGTCTTTTGCAAAATTTCAGGAATGTTTTTTTATATTACTGAAACTCTGAAAGTTTCAATTCTGAAATTCCCAGAATGTAACTTTTTTTACATTATATAAAAATTCAAACTTTCAAATTCCGAAACACAAATAATTCTGGAAATTCTATAGTTTGAAATTTCTGATAGAGTGGAAAATATGGGGAGGTGTGTGGTACTTTGGGAGAAAATTTCCACAAAGGTAAAAATAGAAGTTTAATAGGTGATAAATTGTCAAAAAACATAAAACGGTGATAATTTGAGCATTTTTATGCTCTATCCTTTGTAGTGTAATCATATAATGAGTGGCGGGACCCAAAATTTGGAGTCAAATTTTTAAAAAAAACATGCATCACTAAAAATAAAATTAAAAAACTTTAACAAATTTAGATAAATAAATAACGTAATTCATAATTGTCCTCTATGTGATTTTATATTTTGAAATTGTTGAATATTGAGCTAAATATTAATACTATTGAATACATCGGTCTCAATATAAGTCATTAAATAATCGATCATCCATATATTCCTTATTTAGTTCCACAATTTAGTCTTCACCATAAATGGATTTTTTTCCAAGGGGGTTCTAGTGAACCCCTCACTATAACTTGGCCACTGCATATAATGTAACCCTCACTAATTAATTAAGCTGTGATGGATTTTTTAAACATTGATTTCATTGATAAATACGATTCTCATAACAGTGATCTGTAACACCACACACATGAGTAAAGATCAATATTTTTAATTTTGGCAGGTCATTGAACCGACTAATTCAACTTTTAACGTTTTTTTGGTTGTAGACGAAGTGGCCAAAAAATAATTAAAAATATAAATAATTAATACTTGAATGAGATGGTTAGAGTTTTTTTTCAGCTTAAGCAAGATCTTGAGTTAGAATGTAATGGTAAATCTCTTGAGGGGGAGCTTTTCTGCTAATTGTGACCCTACCCGACTCGAGGGATTAGTCCATGTAATTGCGCGCAGAGGATACTTAGTTTATACCAAAAAATTGGTACTAGCTTATAAAATTTTCCGTTGTCTTATAACATTTGTTTGACGCTAATTGAAGTAGTTGTTACTTGAACTTATAATTTATAGCGTTTCTTTTTTCTCTATTTGCCCTTTACTATTTTGATTAAATTTTTCATTTATTAGTCATTTAACAAACATTCTCTCTGTTTTTTCAACATTAATTATAAATGCTTATTTATATACTTTAATATTTAAAGTTAGTCCAACCGCTGATTTTATCAAATATTTTTTGACTCTATTTAGTGATAACAGATAAGCTAGCTCGTTGTTGCTCCCGGTGACTAGAAAATGAAATGCGGCGTCAATGTCTCTTGATAGTCCAAGTCCTTAGCTCGTTGTTTCTCGTTTAGCGGATAGCTTATAGCAAATAAACTCGCAGAATAAAATATAAGTATTTGGTAAAACTAGCTTAAAGGATTTTTTTACTTGGTTATAGTGTTTTTCCATAAGCTACTTGAAATAACATTTGAGTTTATAACTTATAACTTATAGCGTTTCATTTTTCTCTCATTTTTACCTCACCCATTTTAATAATTCTAAGTTACCTGCATTAAATAAAACAATTTCTCTCATTTTAAACATTAATTACGAACGTCCATTTATGTCATTTTATATTCTTTAGCTGGTTTAATGCTTAATTTTACGAACACTTTAAATTCAATCCACTATATTATCTATCCACTATCCGCTATCACATCTCCACGACCACCAAAAGACTTGGACACCACATCTCCACCCAAACTCTTAAGACAATGGGTATATGAGTTCTTTTTCTTAGGCACCTTTCATGTAGCTCATTCCTAGCTGATGTGACACTAATCACTCGCACTTGAACTCCAACACTTTCCAAACATAGTCAAATTGCAATCCACCAACTTATTTGCTATCTACTATTTTTTAACAAATAGAGTCTAATTTTGTAACAAAATATAAGTAAAAATTGACTTTTTTTAGTCTTATTTAATGATGGTATAAAAAATCCTTCATTTAATGTTGTATATGAACAACTAGAGACTTTTTCTAGGATATGTTTTGGATACTTTAAAATGAGCGAAACAGTACGAAATGGAGCGGAGCGGAATGGAACAAAATTTTCATTCCATTGTTTAGGTATTTTATGATGAACGAATCAAAGTTTCCACTCCATTGTTTGGACAATGAGTAAAACGAAATCAATTATAATATCTTCATTCCTTTATTACTCTTAATATTTTACAGGCTAAATTGCAGATTTGGTCATTTATCTCTGACTTTGGTTTCACTCTGGTCTTTTATCTTTTTTTTTCCTCGTTTTGGTCCCTCATCTTCTACTTCTGTGTCATTTTGGTCCTTTTTTGTTATTTTCCATTCATTAACTTAACAGACGCCGTGTCGGCAATTAAATGCTGACGTGGTATCTTAAGTGTCAAGACTGACTTGGAACTCATTAAGTAATGTGGCAAATAGGGGACCAAATAGAAACTTAAAAAAACATCAGGGACCAAATTGACACAAACACAAAACCTTCATCTTCTTCCTCCAAACACCATCTCCATCTTCATCTTCCCCAGCGAGCCACCACCACCACCACCACCAACACAAATTAATCACTCTTCAACTCTTATTCCCTAACCTTTCCCTCAAACCCAAAACCCCCAATCTCTTCAATCCCGTCTGGGTCATTGATGGGTGTGATTGGGTGAGCCTTTGGGCTTTGTCTTGCCATTCTTTTTGGACTTGGAAGAATAAGGAGGCCCACGATGCTAATTTCATTTGTCCCGTTAGGCCTTGGAGATGTATTTTTCTCTTGGTTGTGAATACAAGAATGCGGTTAGGGCTTGTAGGAGGATTGATCAGGTGGATCATAGGTGGGCAGAAATATCTTGGCGTTCTCCTACTATTGGGTGGGTGGTGTGAGAAAAAGTAGTGCGCAAGTATACACAGTCTACAACAAGTAATATAGAGAAGATGAGATCGTACCCACAGGGATTGGATTAATTCCTTATGCTTAAATATATAGAGAGATTAGTGCAGAGTAAACTACTAACAAATGGTGGATGGTGGTGTGCAACAGAATGTAAACAAAGTATATAAGATGTATGAAAACAGTGGAGAATGATAGTTGGGATGTTTCTCAACAAATAAGTCACTTTCAATAGTTTTGTGTTTATATGTGGTGCAGGTGCATTGAATGCTGTTGCATTAAAAATGTGTTTTTCAGTCACTTTTTTCAGAGTTTCATTACAAGCTTTTTATGTCTAAGCATGCTAAATAATTTCACTCTTGTATTTGAAGTACCCACAGTTTCACCCTATGGACTATGCTATCCTATGTCTTAGCATGGTTTTAATAGAGTTTCCTTTTATTAAAATACTTACCCATATTAGTTCTTGAGTTCTAGTTATAAACCATGTTTGTATTTATAACTCTACTTACTCTAAGTGATCAACCTCAAAATAGGTATTGAAAGAAGTATCAAACAAGAACTAAAATACACACATCACATATGAACACAATAGCCTATTTAAAAGATCATTATAAGTTTTAAAACTTCCCAACCAAAAGAGTTTAGCTCATGTTAGACATTACAAGGCATATATAAACTGAAAGGATCATATTCATATACTTGAAATCACAACAAAAGAAAACAGCAAGGTAAGAGTTACCCGGGTTGAAGAACTTTTGCATGAATTCACCAAGCAATGCAGGTGCACTAATTTAACTGCATTCAGCTAGCACTACTAATTGTGAGGAAGTAAAGAAAGAAGTTGTCAATTCCTTTCTTTCCTTCTTACAAGAGAATGAAAAACGAAACTTAAAACTAATCTAAGGTATCTTGATGATATCTTGAGGTGTGTCTTCAAATGAGAAGTGAAGGTCCTTTTATAGCCTTCAAAAAGTGAGCCTTCCTTGGAGATAAAGTTAACTTGAGGTTTAACTAGGGTTAATTGCTGGTCTTTCAAAAAGCAAATTGAATTCCACACTCAAACACAAAGGGAGGTCCAATAATGAATGGGGCCAAGTGTCCCTAAGTGCATGACTCTTCAAAGCTAATCTTTTTATGGTAGGCGCCGAAATTTGCAAGTTGCATGTGACAATGTGATTAAGCATGACGTCATCCATGAAGAGTTGCACATCTTGATAGTTTAAGAATGCTTCATGCATAGTTTGTCTGTTTCCAGTGCAGGTGCACCGTTGTGTTCTGGTTATAACTTGATGCAGAAGTATCCTGGTGCAGGTGCACTGTTGTATCCCGGTGCAGGAGCATCAACTGCAGGGGCGCCAAATCTTGATAAGACTTTTTCGTGAATTCGTCTTACAATCGTCCTAATACAATTTATTAGGTATCGTATCCACAGGGATTTGAGAATATTAACAAGCCGTTCAACTATTCTTATGCCTAAGTGAAGTGTAAAAAGAGGATAGTTTTGTTGTTTGCTTAAGAACATAAACTAGAAATTTGAAAGGTGTTGTGATTCAAATACTTAAAAGCATTAGAATTGAATTTCATCAACTTCATTCCATGGCATAACATGATTTCTAAACTGAATCTATATCAATTCTAATTTTGGTTCATCTTACCAATCATCCAACTCAGTTAATTCCTTAATCAAAGTTGAAACATCTATTGATTAATATAAATGAAGATTACTCTACCATTTAATATATCAATAGCATTAAGCTTGGGTAAAACAAGACTACAAAACTTAGTCTATTCCTAGATGTTTGTTGTTGTAAATGATTCTATCTAGCTCAGATTTTACAATCAGTTTCCCAACCAATTACATCATCCATAATCATTTAATAAGTGATCAATTTATCAAAAGCATAAAGTTCAAGACAAAATCATTAAACCAAACAAGATATTGAACATAGATTCATATAGAAACTTTAGATATACATGAAAATGAAGTCAATTACATCCAATCCCAATAAGAAAAGAGTTAGCTATCCATTTCCATGGAAGCTTTACAAAGATACATGAAGAAGAGATGAAGAACAATCAATGGTTACCACTTTTCCAAGCTTCCCTATGATGAATCTTCACTCCTTTGTTGATTTCCTTTATGCCCAATGTTTTTCCTCTTTTTTTGATCTCTCTCCTTTCAAAAAGAACATCAAAAGTCCTTTTATACCAGTTGAAAAGTGAATAAATTCGTAACCTCCTTAAGGCGGTGTGCTGGACACCACGTTCGTTGCTGGACGAGCCCTTTGTATTTCAGCTTTCCTGCTCATGAAGAAACCTCAGCTTGCTGGACACAATAGGGCTTGCTGGACGAGGAAGGATTTCCTGCACTTGATGAGTTTCTGTCCCTCATCTTGCTGGACAAGACCTATTCCTGCTGGACAATATGTGCCTTCTTTTCTCATGATGAACTTTACTCTTCCTTCTTATCTCAACTTTCTTTGTATTCTTTTCACAATTCTTTCACTTCATTTTCATCTATTAAACACAACAAAAAGGGATTAAAATGCAACACAAAGTCTTAAATCTAAACCTATAGTTGCTAAATTCAAATTTGGTGAAATCAAACTCTTTTTGGGTAAAACATATTCAATTTATATCAAATGATTCAATAAGTGCCAATATTTTAAATCAAAAAGTAAGTATCATTGGCACTTATCAGTGCACTGAACAAACATATCAAAATACCAAAATATATGCCAAATGCTTAATCATGAGCATAACCCTTCTTCTAAACTTTGAATGTTGTTATTTTATTTATTTAGCTATAATTACTATATATTCTTACTTAGAACTTAACAATTATTAGGTTTAGATGTAAATAACTCTATATAAAATAGAGCTATCAGTGGGTTAGCTTGAACATGGATGGTGTGTGGTGAAGGGGGCGGGTGCGATTGCGGGGTGTGGTGGTCTTGTCAGAAATCACTTGGGGGTGTGGCTCGGTGGGTATGCCAAGTATGTTGGGTCTTGTTCAGTGCTTGAAATGGAGTTGTGGGTATTTTGGAGGGCTTGATATTTTGTTGATCTAGAGGTTGGAAGTCAGTGGTGGTGTACGTGGATTCTCTAGTTGTGTGTAAGGTTATTGCTGGAGAGGGTGCAAGTCGATTGGTTGGTAGTGGTTTGGTGCGAGAGATTTGAAAGATGATTGCCTTGAGCTGGGTGATTAAAATTGAGCATACTTACCGCGAAGCTAATCATTGTGGTGATGCATTAGCTAATTTTGGTTGTTGTCTTGATGACTCTTTGATTAATTTTGAGCAGAGCCCTCCTCGGATAGGCTCCCTATTGCTCGCTGATTGTATGGGGGTATCCCACCCTCGCTGTGTAGCCTGCTAGTTGGTTTTTTCTCTGGGCGCTTGCCCCCGTCTCTTATAAAAAAACTTCTACTTTAATTTTGTCTGGTTTGGACTATTGCTGCCTTGCGGAGTATCTCAATGCTTTCAACGAAAGGCTAATCTCCACTCGTGCTTAGGATCAAATTTCGCCTGACCAAATGGAGTTTGTCTATTATGAGAGTCGAACCCAGGAGCCCCGAATCGACCCCCTATATTCCAGAGCAGATTAAGCCAATGGGAGTCAACGATGTTGGTTAACTTCTACTTTAAATAAAGGTGAAACTGAAAATTTGTAAAAGATAATAACTAAATTTTTTGGTAAGCTTGCACTGTTTTTTTGTAAGAAAAGATAATAAATATTTTGCACCAATAAAATGAAACACGTCTCCTATTTATTTGTTATAGTTTGCATCAATAAAATTAATTTCTTTTTCAAATCACTGTTAGTTACCTACATAGTGTTACAACGCTTTTAACAAAAGATAATATTCGTTCGTGCTGATAAGTAAATTTCGCATTGATCAATACCGAATTTATTACTGAAAAATTAAACCTAAGAGCACCAAGTCGGTGCCCATGTCCCAAAATGATTTATGTGAATGTACTCCATTTGACCTATAAAAGCGCAAGCTAGTGATTTAACTTTGAATGACTTCTGTTTTGTCTTTAAAGTTTATAAATAAACTCATAAAAGACGTATTATTATTAAAATACTAAGCATTTTGGCCGTGTCTGTTTGTGTTAGAGAGAGAAGCTGAGAAGAAGAACTCAGATTGCAGAAAACAAAAGAAAAACAGCGCTGTGTTTGAAACAGTGAGTGAATACTGAATACTACACTGAGAAACTGAGTCACTGAACAACTACTCTATTATAATAAAGAGAGAGAAGACAAGAGAAGAGATCCATTCATTGAAACTTGTTCATCTTCTTCTTCACTGTCTACTACTACTACTTGCAACGCAACCTCGATCTTTTCACCACCCATTTTCATGGCCACCACCTCTTCTTCCCTCTGCACGTGGCTCGTAGCCGCTTGCATGTCAGTCACGTGCGATTCTGACCGTCCCAAAACCTCTCGGATTACTCTTTCTTCTTCTTCTTTCCATAACAATGGTATCTCCTCAGTTTCTGGATCCAATTTCAATCGCAATCCAAAACCACGCACTTCTTCTGGTAATCATTCTTCTTTCTCTTTACTTTAATTCAAAGTTTACATTTTTATTTTATGCTCATTTTTAATCATCATCGTCCAATCTGGACCCTTCATTTCAAGTAACAACTATGCGTATGTTTTTCTTATTCAATTATTCAATTCAATAAATGTTTGTGCTTTTGGTTTGGATCTTTGTCTTTGGTTGGTTTCGTTTAAAGTAGAGTTGTTCGTTTGATTGATGATTGTTAACCTGCTCTGTTGTGTATCATTAAAGAAAAGGCATTATGGTTGGTACCATGTACTATGTACTATGTACTATGTACTATGTAGTAGTATCTACTGTATCCCATGTGTCTCTCTTAATTTTCCTACCTCGTATTCATACCCTTCAAACTTAAAATCATTTTTATTCTCTTTATTTAGTTACTACTATCATATTCTTCTAATTCCCACTTAGGTCTTCTTCCAATTTTGTGGAGATTGTTACTTCATCACTTGCACCTTTCAACAACATTATAATTATTAAAGTTTCCATTCAAGTGTTCCTGAAGCTAACATTGGAAATATCTCCCCCCACGTGTATCTTTTCATTCTTCTGTGTATAATTTTTTTGATATATTTTGAAGCATTTATCATCTTAGTGGTTTGTTAAAACACTAGGGGAGGTGGATTCCTTGTTATTATCGATGTTAAGTAGATATATTTATGGCAGAAGCTGCAACACATTTCACATGATACATGTAGCTGCTTGGTAGGGTAGGTTCAGCAATCTATAATTTATTATTTGTATTCTAAACAAGCGATTGAAGTATTCCACACGACAAGATATCATAGCATTTTTGTTGTGTTAGGTTTTCTGCGATCTAGTTTACATTAACCTGAATAGTGCACCTTTACAACTAATACCTTGAAAATTATAAATTACATAATACATATGCATTGCTTATTTTTAAGAGTTTAATTGTAATGCGCCTTAGTTGTAGAGTTTTTTTTACACAGACAACCAATTACAAATGACTTATAGTGTAGGTAGAAGAAGACTCAACCATTTTTAATGATGTGGCAAATTATGATTAGTTGACTGTGTAAAAAATCTATAGACCGACCGTGTTTATAAATTAAATACTATTTTTTAAGTGATAAATTTTTACTTTTTGTAAGGCTTATGGTATTACTTTCTCGAATGAATGGCATTTGCCTGCAATTTTGAACTCCAAGGTTATGCTTTTGTACACAAGCAAGACAACTTAAGAACATGCTTTATGTCGCGTTATTCATATTACATCGGATGATTTCTGTCTACTGACCTATTCCTTGTAAATGTCAAATTTCAAGGTAAAGCAATGGCAGCTGTAGCTTTGGAACCCACCCAAGAGATCACAACAACAAAAAAACTTCATACAAAGCAAAGGCGAGTAGTCGTCACAGGCATGGGTGTGGTTACACCACTCGGTCACGATCCAGATGTTTTCTACAATAATTTACTTGACGGTGTCAGTGGCATAAGTGAGATTGAGACTTTTGATTGTGCTGAATTTCCAACGGTAAACCACATTTTATTCAATTTGTATTTTCCAGTTGTTGCCTTCTGCTGCAGATTTTGTTCTCATTCTCAGTGTTTTCTATCTCCTCCAGAGGATTGCTGGTGAAATTAAGTCTTTTTCAACTGATGGCTGGGTAGCACCAAAACTTTCAAAGAGAATGGATAAGTTTATGCACTATCTGCTAACAGCTGGCAAAAAAACCTTGATTGATGCTGGGATTGCTGAAGACATGATGGACGAGTTAGATAAAACCAAATGCGGAGTTTTAATTGGCTCTGCAATGGGTGGCATGAAGGTGACTTAACTTGACTCTCTTGCATGTTGAAATTTAGCACTTCAAAAAAATAACTTGTCACATTTGTGTTTCTTGTTGTGTATTGAACAGGTTATTAATGATTCCGTTGAAGCTTTGCGAATATCGTATAGGAAGATGAATCCTTTCTGTATACCTTTTGCAACAACAAATATGGGTTCTGCTATGCTTGCAATGGATCTGGTTTGTTAAATGGATCTTAGGATTTACTCGTAAGCTTCTTTTTTTGTCGGGCCATGTGTTCAATAAATGATCGAACTCCTTTAATTTATGGATTGCAGGGATGGATGGGCCCTAATTATTCTATATCTACAGCTTGTGCAACAAGTAACTACTGTATATTGAATGCAGCAAACCATATCATCAGAGGTGAAGCTGTAAGTGTATTTTACTTTGATACTTGCTCTTGCGATGGGATCGTAGATTTCTCAAATTTTCCAAACTTTCTCTTTTTCTTTATATCAAAAGATGCTAAGAGTTTTGATAAGTATGGAATGTTCTGCAGGATATGATGCTTTGTGGTGGCTCAGATGCTCCCATTATACCTATCGGTACCCTTTTTTTTTGTTTTCATCTTTTGTCTGGCTCGTGTGGAGTTAGTTATCATACCGTAAAGCCAATATTAATTAATCCAACAATCATTGATGCATGCAGGTTTGGGAGGGTTTGTGGCATGCAGGGCACTCTCACAAAGAAACACTGATCCTACTAAAGCGTCACGCCCTTGGGATATTAATCGTGATGGATTTGTCATGGGGGAAGGGGCCGGAGTTTTGCTTCTAGAAGAATTGGAGCATGCTAAGAAAAGAGGTGCAAAGATATATGCAGAATTCTGTGGTGGAAGTTTCACCTGTGATGCATATCACATGACAGAACCACGTCCTGATGGTAAAATTTATTTATGCCTTTTTTAAAGTCCTTTCTATTCATTCATATAATCTTAAAACATAAATCACTTGTATCACATTATCTTAAATAGGGGCTGGTGTAATACTTTGCATTGAAAAGGCATTAGCTCAGTCAGGAATTTCGAAAGCGGATGTGAATTACATAAATGCACATGCCACTTCAACACCAGCTGGTGATCTTAAGGAGTACCAGGCTTTGATCCATTGTTTTGGTCAAAACCCTGAGGTACGTAAATGTTCATTTTCATCTTATTATTATTATTATTACTATTTTCTCTTGCTACTCAGATACATCAATTATTCAATAAACCTAAAACTTAAAACTGCAATTCCTTTAAAAAAAAGTAGTATACTGTCATGCTTGCTTACCAAGAATGGTGTCTTGTCTATTTATACAGCTTAAAGTGAATTCTACGAAATCTATGACCGGTCATCTACTAGGTGCAGCTGGCGGTATAGAAGCTGTAGCAACAATACAGGTGAAAAATAATGAATCACTTAATAATTGGCCAAAAATGATGATAATGATAAATTTCTTAACTTTGTTTTTGCCTTTATATTGTATATATAGGCAATTAGAACAGGGTGGGTTCATCCTAATATCAACCTAGAAAACCCAGATAAACAAGTGGTATGTTACTTGCTCTAAACCCAGCCTATTTGAAAATTTGTAATGAAATGTCATCATTTATTTATATGGTTACAATTAATTAAATTACACATAAAAACAGGATGCTAAAGTGCTTGTGGGCCCCAAAAAAGAGAGGCTAGATATCAAGGCTGCCTTGTCCAATTCATTTGGATTTGGGGGACACAATTCTTCAATCATATTTGCACCTTACAAGTGAAGCAGATTTGAGATAGTACGACTTTCCTATTATTATAAAGAAGGTAGTATATGAGTTACAAGAAGATTTTGTTTTCCTGTTTCTTTTTAGGGATGATAAATTTTAAGACCTTTTTATTTTATCTCATCACAGTGGCGGCGAGTACCATACTAAGGTTTATGCAATGCAATGCCTATAGAATGAATCAGAGAAGGATTGATTCTCTCTCTGGTGGGTGGGAACAAACAAGTGAGAGTCTATCATCCACTACACTACACTACACTACACTAAACCACACACTACACTACACTCTATCTTAGCATGAATGGCTGAATAGGAATTGACACCTTTTGATGTAACCGTTTAACAACCCACTACTAGGTGGGATATACTTCTTATTTTGTTTTGTTTTGTTTTATTCCCCATGTATAATAACTACTAGTAGCTTTTGGCTGGCCAATGTGAGCAATAAACAATTTCAGTGATCTTTCAATGAAATTCATATTCATACCTTAAGGTTGATTCAATAGATAGTGCTTATGTGTCATCAGAAGACCTTGGTTTTATGATGCAATACTTCAACAACATTAATTAGAGTTCAATATGCCACATTACACATTTTTATGACGCCTTAAAATGTTAAGTATATATTATAATTATAACAATTATAGACATAGCCCTCCAAAAATCTCTCTTTCAAAACGCTTCCAAATCTCCCTCCCGATAGACTCTTGTATGATTCAAAAGAAATAACAGGGGACATGGTATGGCACATAAATGTGTTGTTTGGTTTGTTTTGAAAATTGGTCAGAGGATTGGACAAAAAGGGGGTGAGTGAACACAACCTTTTATCAATGGACATTTTTTAAGGACATGGACAAAATATTTAAGAAACCAAAATACCCAAATACCTATTTTCGTATAACCATTTATTATATTATATTCTCTCTAGTCTCTCATCTCTCATAATATTACGTATACATACCGAAAAAATAATAACGCAACATGTATATGCTGTTAACGAAAATATTAAATACAATGTCATAAAATTATGTTATAGAATAATTAAATTAGATTAGTTGATAAACACCCTTATTGTGATAGAATTGATTTCACAAAAAAAAATTGCGATGAATGATCATATTATAAAAATAAATTTAGATGATAAATACAAAATCACTATGATATACATCTACAAAGAGTTTCGTGAATCCCACTTTCAAATAAATTTTGTTAAAACAATTTTACTTCCGTCAGAATCGATTCTATTCACCAGAATTAATTTTATTATTCAATAGAGTTTTTCAATTACTTAATTTTAATCTCAATTGATATTAAGCTATCCACAATCTAATTCAAACAGGAACTAAAGTACTAATGAATACTCGAATTACTATTTCTTTAAAAAATAGCACTAGTAGTCAGTTGCAAATAACATGCTATAGAGCATTTTTAATGGAGAGAAATTAAATGAGTTGCTTAACTCATTTTTTGTGGGTCCAAGTTGCCCCATAAGACTTGAGTAATTTATAAGCAACTCAAGTGATTTTTATTTTAATGGTAGTTGCATATAAATAACTCATAATTGACCCCACATGTTTACATTTTTTTTATTTAGTTTTTATTCCTCTATTTTAACGTTAGTTAGGTTGATAGTGGGAGAGAGAAAACATAAAAACAATCATTTGTCAAAAATAAGCATCGATCACTAAATAGTTGCCGATCTCAAAATTTTAAGCGACATTGGCTCCACGTAGGCATGCTTTAGTGGGAGTAAACTATAGGCATCGGATACAAAAGTAAAACACCAAGATAAGCTCCTAGCGATAAACTTGCTAATTCAATTTAAAAAATTTGGAAACAAAAAAACTTGTGTATAGTAACAAACACAAGTATTCTTATTGATATGCGTACAACAAAACTGCAACCCAAAACGCCTGCTCTCCCTTCTCATCAAATAAATACAAGAGTTACTACAAATCATGACATGTTGCGTTGCCGCTACTTATTTTTTCTCTTTTACTACCTTGCTGCCTTTCTTTTGAGTCCTTTTTAGTTTGAAACTGTTCGGAGACAGTGCACTAGAGGCACTCTTGCCTTCAAGCCTTTTTGTCATCTTTACAACACTAGCCATACCTTTTCTTGCAGCAGCCCGCTGCTGTGGTCGACGACTAATCATTTTTCTATCAAGTGGCCAATATGCGTAAGGTTCAAGCTTGTCCTTCCTCTTCAAGTCTCCACCTGCTCTTTTGCTAGCATATTCCTTACCCGTGTAAGCCCAACCAGAATCTGATGTTTTTCTCCGTTTTTGGGCTTTAGTTCCAGACCTCGCAGTCATATGGCTGTCACGCTCACTCCTGATATCAAGGTCTGGGTCAGCAGGTTTTTCTTTCCTTTTCTCCCCTTCCTCGCGGATAATCATGCGTCCTTCAGAATCTACCTCCACCTCATCATCTAACATTGACTTTCTTTTGAGATGCTCGGACGATCTAAGAGCAGACCTTGTTTTCTGCCGATCAAGTAAATCAAGCGGCTCATCATCTGATTCATGAGTTAAGTGCTCGGGCAAATTCTTCTTTAGCCTGATATTGGACCTAGATAGAACAAGCAACAACAATCTTAGTTTCAAATGATGTTCACAAAAAAATGGAATAAAATAATTTAGCTAATAACAAATAATGCAGGCCTAAATCCAATAACAAATAATGCAGCATTGCAATAAAATAATTTAGCGAGGAATAAAGAAAAGTAATACGGTAATGCTTACCGAAATGAAGATGCAGCTGATTTGAGATGCAAGGAAGATTTACGTCCTCTAGAGATTGTATTGGCATTCAGGTATTCTGCATCACTGTTGGCACTATCTCCACCAAAATCAGAAAAAATCTTTGTATGATTCCACATACTATGCCTGAAAAAGATAGATTGATCCAATGCAGCTTAAGATATGGCTTTCAATTTTAACGTAACACAATAATTATTCACTAAAAAAGAACGATTAGGGCTTTAATAGTGCGTGATGTAAATAAAAAGTCATGGGAATAATCACAGAACTTAAATGGTGTCCATTACTGAAAAACCCAACCAAGAAGAATGTCAATTTGAAAGGGATCTATACTTAGCCTCATACTGAGGTTTATGGGATTAAAACTATTTTCTCCCTTTTAAATAATGCAAATAAAAACAAGCTCATTACCTGGAAGTGGTTGCTTTTGAAAAATGAGATCTAGTTTCTTCAGATTTAGCACCTTGATTCCTCTCTTTCCGCTCCTTGATCTGTTTTATATTGAAAATTCAAGAAATGTCTGGTTTACAACTGAAAAAGTACATACCATTATACATTAAGGAATTATTCAAATGCTGTTCAACAAACCTTGCGTATATTGGTTAGAAGTTTCATATGGTCTTCAGGCATGACGGCTTTAACAGCCTCAAATCCACACTTTGTAACGAGCATTCCCAAAAGAAGTTTAACCTGAAAAGAATTTAGATCTCTCTGTTTACAGCATGAACTATAGTTTCATTTCTGAAACAACGGCCATTCACACCAAATAAATGAAACCATATTTTTTTCAAAAAATAAATGACCACATAGGACAACCAAAACACCAACCTTAGCTTTAAAATGATTTTTGGTGTTGTCTTGCCACATCAACAAACAATCCACCATGTTCTTTAAATGCATTTGCAATCCTTCTGCTTGTGACTTGGCTACTAATACCTTTAAAAAACCTAGATTAGCCTGCAGCATGAAGACATGTACAATTTGTGATGTAAGGAAATAATAGTCAGTAATGCAATTAACCAACAATAGATAAAAAAACAAAAACTTTAAACATCTCTTTTTTAGGTTACCTTAATTATCTCTCTATTTTCTCCCATGAGGGGGTGAAATGTGACTGGGAGCCATTCAAAAGCACGTAAAACAAGATCAGAGAACTCATAGGCCAAACGAGCTAACCCTTTGACTGCTGCACTTTTCATATGTGGAGTTTCCCCACGAAGGCGACCAGCAACCTGAGCTCAAAAAACAGCATAACATCAAATCACTCTTGATATAGAAAATCTGGAAATTATACATGTTCAGCCAATGCGAGTAAAAGGTGATAAAAGTCAGACCAGATAGAAATTAGTGATATTTGTCAAAAAAAATTGTAAAAAGCACAAACTTGAATAATTACCTCCTTAAAAAACTTAAACAGGCTTTCTCTGTTTCCACCCTTTTCCTCATCCCCAAATGCATGAGCAATTTCAACCAGAATGTCATAAGCCCTGTTCCTGGTTTTTCTATTAGCCTGAAAGGATACGGTTTCAAATTTAGCACCTAGGTAACCTTCTAAAGTAAATTTAGAAGATACCAATGGCCAAAAGTAATTCCTGCGGGCGACCAACTTCGCTGATTCTTTTTTAAACAGTAAATAAACACTATATTTCCAAGAATTTCAATAAAATATTCACAAACTGCTATTGCATAGAAAAGACAATAGTCATTCCACCCCATAAAAACATAATAAAGAGTTGAGTTGAGTCAAAGCAAGTAATGTATTTGATGAGAATAAAATGTTACTTTTAATCAACATAAAATGTGCTTGCTGGAAACTGAGGACTACGAGTCTGATGATCTTTATGGAATCATAAGTACACGAGTTCATTTAACCCTAAAATACACCATTTTGAATTGTTCCAGTGGCATGCAACAATGATGTTATGCATTTCAATTACAATAACATAGAAAATAATCACAAACAGCTATTGCATAGTGTTGGACCTAGTGTTAGTGGGTGGTTCTAAGTGAGTTAGTTTTAAATGGTTGGGAAGTTGGTATTGTTTGCTTGGGGTTGTTATTATAATTGAAGGGGAGTTTGTTATGATTGAAGGGGTAGTTATTAAGTAGTTAGGGGAGTTTGTTATAGTTGGTTGGTAGTTATTAATTTGTTAGGCTATTCCCTTCTATTCTCCCATGTATTGGAAGCCTATAAATAAAGGCTTCCACCCCCCTTTTAGAGGATCTCTTATCATTCCTAAAGTTTAGTAGTAACCGGGTGAGGCCGGAGTCCGGGTGAGGCCGGAGGGCGGGGAGCCCTATCTCTCCAATTGTATCCATTCATCACATATCCAATAATATTCTACTTTCTTCCCATTTTCCTTGCTTTAATCAAATTTCAAGGCTTCCAATTGCATATTCACAGTCAACGTTAGGCTAGGTGCCTAACACATAGAAAACACAATAGTCATTCCACCTCAAAATAACATAATAAAGAGCTGAGTTGAGTGAAAGCAAATAATGTATTTGATGAGCATAAAAATACATTACTTTTACTCAACATAAAATATGCTTGCAGGAAACTTTGAGGACTACGAGTCTGATGATTTCTATGGAATCATAAGTACACGAGTTCATTTAACCCTAAAATACCACCATTTTGGATTATGCCAGTGGCATCCAACAGTGATGTCATGCATCTTATATGACAACACATACCTTAACACTAACAGGATCATAATTGTGAAACTTTGCATGTGATGTGCCGAAAAACACAGCAGAGCCAGTGGAACTTTGCATGTGAAAGTAATGTACCAATTCATTTATTTTTAAAAATGCTGCGAGAAAAAATATAATGGTGTGAATAAAGAAATTTGCACAATTACTGCCAGATTACCTCTTTAAGTGCGAGTATTATTTCAGTAAGGAGAGAATCAAAATTTTCTGGCCAGGGCGCCAAATTATCCTGCAGGCAACACAACTTCAGATTCTTTATGCTCATAAGATAATACTGATTTACAACATATCAGCAACAAGATTAAACCATTCCTCAAGGAGACAAACATGGAAGAAACAACTCAACTTCAAATACCTTTGATTTTGAGCCATGGACTATTAGGAAGTAAAGGCAATCGAGTCTATGTCGTTTGGCAGATAAATGGTATGAAGGAAGAATTTCAGCAACAAGCACACGCAGTTCGTCAAACTTCGATGAAACAAAACTATCTGAGCTCTGTCAAGAAAAATTCAGAGAAAAAACAGTAATTAGAAATAATTTTCTAATGTGAACCTATGATAGGCGATAGCCCCTATTAAAAGGGCCTATGTTAGGAGAAATAGACCAGAAGCAGCAAATCCTAACAAGTATAATCAATAACTAAGCTGTTATGTCAGTTAGTAAGGAAATTACGGAGAGGTTAAAAGGGGATAGAGAAGATAGTGGGAGTTTATCTTGTATCTTTGATAATTAGTCGTATACTCGTGTGGATGCATGGGCTTGTGTCGTGTTGGGTACAACAAATATTTCTCAAATAGACAACAATAAATATATGTAATATTTAGAATAACTATATGTAATATATTGAATTTTTATAGGAAAATATTTTGACAAATAAAATTTGAGCCGTGTAAATAATAACGTAACTTCAAATAAATTTAATTACTTAATTGCCTAATACTTATTTAACTTCGAATCCCACTACTTGTCAAGTATTGGAAGTAGGGTAAACAACTCATACATAAAGTTGATATCGATATGTGATTAAAGATAATGAAATCATATCAACAAACTCATCTAAAACCAATATACAGTTCTTGTTCGGATTCATGAAAATAACACAAATTTGAATGGAGAGAGGAATATGAATTAAATTGGATGGAGAGGGAAAGAGAAAGTTACTTGTGAAAATACAAATTTACCCTCATTTTTGCCTAGTTGTAAAAAATCTAAATGTCTAGTTTCAAGATTTCATATGTGATAGTTTGTATAAATAGATATCAGATAGATAATAGATTATATTTGAATTAAAGTGAGATAGAAAATAAAAGAAGAGAGATACGTATGAAAATACAAAGATAATTTCGAGATTTAATATACGATAGTTTTGTATAGATAAGTATTGTTAAATGTTACATGTATCTTTGATAATTCTTTGGATAGTGTAACAGTACAATGCATTCAACAAACAAATCTTTATCAATTTCTCTCTATCTTTTCTGTACCAGTTTTATCAACGTAAAAAAACACAAATACTTGGGACTTAAGGTGATTTTTGGTTCCAAGAAAGATTATGTATTATGTACACTACTAACAGGATGACTAATTATCCAATCTTGATCTTGGGTTAATAAATGGTAACTAAAACCCTTTTGAACTCATTAATAAAAACGACAAATGATAACTAACACTCAATAAGGTTGGTCGTTTGAGCAGCTTAAAAACAAGATGACTAATTATCCAATCTAAAACGACAAATGATAACTAACACTCAATAAGGTTGGTCGTTTGAGCAGCTTAAAAACAAGATGACTAATTATCCAATCTTGATCTTGGGTTACATGGCCTCCTCTTTTTATAATTTTATTTGACTTAATTCCTATACTAATAAGCATACCAATGACAACACCTGTCAACCTGAATACTTTTGGAGATGGAATGACCAAATATTGAAATACTTCAAAACTTTAATGAAAAACAAAAAACCATATAATATATCATGAGATACCTTGAGCATGAGTGAAAGGACTTTGTATGCCTTCTTTTGCACGACACCTTCGCTATCCTGCAAATAATAATCACAGTAACCATCTTATTTTTTCTTGTCTGAAATAGGAGGGGCAGACATTCCTTGCAAAGAACCAAGTTAAGTACTATTTTTTGTCAAACCTGCAAAGCTGGCTTTAAAGCTTGAAATAATACATCTATCTGTTCAAGACCTAAACCGGGTAAGAGTGAAGCTGCGAAATCAAGGAGTCGTGCCCTGGGATGAAAAGAAATTGATGAAGAAATGTTGACATCCAACACGCAAATAAGATCATTAAAGTATAATTCGAAATGGACTAAAAAAGTAAAAAGTTCGTACGAAAAAAGACAATCCACACCTGAAAACTGGTGGAGACACATTATTTGATGCATCATCAATCTGCATAGAATTTTTGGAATTGTCTACTTTGTTGGCCTTTAGAGTGCATTTACATAGCAGCTGCATAGTCTTTAAAAATACACTGTGTATATCCTTTTCATTTGCTATAGAAGCAATATCACCAATTGTGCGCTGTAAAGGAAGCAATATCACATTATAAACTTGTACAAACAAATGTGACAAAAATAAGGACTAAATCAATCCTCAAAACACAAGTAATCAAGAAACCCATAAAAAATAGAGCACTTTATCTGACTATAAAAAGGTTTCCTTAAACAAGTAATAGAAGCCATATGATAGATTCCGTATTGTATATGAAAGAAGAAAGAAAAAAGGGTGTGGGGTGAGTCATGTTGTAGAGAATCAAAACCCCTAACTAACTAATCATTAGCTAGTTGTGGGTGTGCGCGCCAACGCTGAGGTGGCACAGAATCAGTGGGATGAGGAGAGAGAATGTGTGGAGTATCAAATAGGCTGATACGGTTTTTTAGAAGGGTAGCTTGGAAATTGGGTAGAATTCCCTTGGGAGAGTAGTGGCCTCTCGAAGCGCCCTTTGTTCATCTTTTACAGTTTTCCTTCACTGTTTCATTGTAATTCCAGGAGAACCACACTGATTCTACCTTCATTTGAACTCAAATACATTCAATACAAAATATATTTGAGCTCTGTTTGCTGTTTTCTGTGTTTTTAGTCTTTAATGCTAAATTGATTCTATCACCATAAAACACGAGTAATCATTGTCTTTATGGCAACATTCTAATAGAAGCTAACCTTTAGATGCGGATCCCTTAAACAAGTTTCCAGAGGAATATTACAGGAAAAACTTGCTTTAACCAAAATTGAGTAGACTTCATGGAAGAAATCTTTCAACTTAATGGATGAAAAAGGTTGTCACTTGGCACTAACGGACATTTCCAAAAATTAACATCAGTCTAACGATCTGTGAGTTGTAGTTGTCTTATGCGTTTTGGACTTGACTATCTATGCAATATATCCCTTCTATATTCACTATTGAAGACTTGAACGCCTGTAGCTTTTTTATCTTTTCATTGTTGTCATGGAGAGCAAAAAGAATCAATAGAAATCAATAAACTCTACAAGGCCACAAAATCACTATTCGATTTTTTTAATTAAAAATGAATCTTGTTTTAACGACAGAAGGGGAGAGAGGGAGAGAGTACATACTGACATATGGTTACTTAAAATCTGACATAAACTTGTTTGCAAGACATGAAGTAAGCTCGAACAATTATATTATACTATATTATAAACAAATACAAAAGTGTGCCCAAAGCACAAGTTGTTGGTAGAGTTATATCTATGGCAGTGACCTAAATATAAAGTACATCCTAAATCTTTGCTGCTCCAATATAAAGACTCACACAGGAGATCCAAGTAACTCGACCAATTAACATATCATAGGTAAATCTGAGGAATATTATATGCAAAGCTGTATAAAAATGTAGAATTATAATTATAGACGAAACATGTGTACTGGATAATAAAGAGATGCGTAGCACATAGGTAGTCAACATAGCACGGGCAATGGCATAAAAAGACATGCAGACTCTGGTTTTATGTTACGCCCAGGCTCATGAGGGATGCATACATTTTTCTTAAACAACGGTACATTGAAGAAAAAAATACCTGCAAACAACCACCATCGTCTTTTGTAGTCTTCAGGAATACTTCTGAAAGATCTTTCAACAACTTCTTGGCAGATAAAGCTAGTGCAGTTAAATTTTCTGTTGCAATCTGTGGTGAATAATGAACCAAAACTTCTTCTTTGGCTGTATCTTGCAAAATACCTTCTGTATCATTTGAGTCCTTAATATTCTTGTTTTGTTGAATCAAAAGCTGCAGACTAGTGCATATTATTCCACGAATATCATGTTCTTCTTTGAGCTTATTACATAAATGTTTCTCCAGATCCTTGAAACTTTGAGCTGTGTCTAAAGGATAGTTGCAAAATGAAGGTAGCAAAGACCACAAAGAGTAAGCAATTGCATCTGCATTCCTTGACGACACCATCATTCCCTGTTTCTCAAGCTGCAAAAAAGTAGAGTGAGAAAATAATACCATGCAGAAAATAACAATGCGCCTCAAAATAGAAGGTTTCATACCTTGTGAGCCTTCTCCTTCACACGTTCAATCATAGGCAAAATTACTTTTGTAAAATAGTTTAAATGGGCACCAACAATATACTGTTTTAGAATTGGAAAAAGCCATATGTTTGCCTCAGATAAATCTTCAGCTTCCACATTCAGAGGTATGAGGGATAACAAAGTTTCTGGTCCCATTGCAACAACCGCTGATCCTACGCATACATGCAGCTGCATATTGTAGTACAAGTACCACATCAGAAGTTTGTCGTACGAAAAAATTCAAATAATCGGATAAATTTCCAAATTCCCCTACGACGACAAACTTAGTCATATATATTGGATAAGAAATGAAACCAAGAAAAGTTTAATGCACTCAAATTCATACAAATCAATAAAAAATCAATACTGCAGTTCTGAATGGTTATATTTTACTATTGGTGGATTGTATATGCACCATTCATGCCTAATTCATGCCTAATGCCCCCTCTAATGCACATTATACACGATAAGCCAGGTTAGTCATCTAGAATAAATAACAGGGTGGTTAAAAACTAGGCATTTTCTTTTCAATGTTCTAGATCATAATATAATTCAGGAGGTATCGAAATTTTTACAGGTCAGTTGGTACAGGAAACTGTTCTAAATTGAGACATGTGGTTCGGCTAGAAGGATAGAACATATTCAAGCTCATTGCATAAGATCTTGATTTCCACATTATAATAGTTCTGCAAAATTTGAATACACGATAGAAAAGATAGACCTGTTTCCTATAGGGAAAATCTTCATCAGGTAACTTCTGCAAGTCTTCCAAGTTTTGAAGTATTCCTCGCATTAAGTAAGAAGAATGACTTCCTGCATGCATAGATAATAACTGTGATCTCCAAAACCAGTAACAATAAATTTTACACCATGTTATCATTTGAGGAATGAGATTACTAAAATATTGTATGTCCAAAGCTAACAGAAAAACCAGAAGAACCCCGGTTGAATAAATTAATCAAACATTCAAACTAAAATGAATAATACTTACCAATGTCTAACCAACAAATTATATAAGCCAATATAAGGAAACAAACAAGACATTGAGACAAACAAAATACCTAATTTATGGAACATGGATGAAACAACTTCAAATACTCTGTCCCAGACAGCAGCATAGTGATAATCAAGTAAGCTCTCAATAGTTGAACAAATTTTTTCAATAATGGTTGGTCCTGACCTCCTTGACTTTTTGTTTTCCTCCAAAGTTATCATATCCACTCCCTGTTTAACTAAAATTTCATCAATGCAAGAATTGATCATGTTCTTGAGTGCATTGGCGGCTGCGTATATGGCCTCTTCATGTTCAGATGTCAAAACATCTGCATACATAAAAGTAAAGAGTATACTTCTATAGTTTCCATCTGAAAACAGGTAACTATATGTACAATCATAATAGAATTCATGATATCATACCTTTGAGAGCATTAAAGACAGTAGGCAGCTTGCTTACGCATATTTGCCTGTTAAGAGAATAAACTTTGTTCATTCCAGCATCAAGCAAGCGAGCAGTAAATGTCATTCCATCTCCAGACATCTCATTTGATGAGATAGAGAGAGCCAGTGAGGTTAACAACTCAAGTAGTGCATCAGGGGAAAATTCCGATGTTGGGTACAGGCAGAGCAAATTCAAACTATCTGTTATGCGCCTTGTGACTAGGGGTTGATGCATATCCAAGAGACTTTTGAAGTACTTAAGAACATTGGTCTTGTATTTAGACGACAAAAAATGAAGACATTCTTTCAAGGCATCAAGAATATACAGAACCTGTTGGGCTCCCTTAGTTGCATCACCAGCATTTGCATTTGCTGGATCAGCAAGCAGTAGACACCTTTCAAAAAGGTTTTTGACTCCTTCACTTAAAGGAGCCAATAGTGGAGAATTTTGAAAGTTTGACAAAACATCACGGAGACACAAATGAGATTGCCTTCTGGCCTGTTGAAAGATCTAGTTAGTACAGAACATTCAAGCAACAAGCAAGCATCCTGCATCTTATATCTTATATCAAAAACAGAGGCGAAAACCAATCATAAGTAATGTAACCTTGCTACAAAACATAATCTCCCAATGTCCCCATGGTCCGCAACATTAATTATGCTTACACCAGCAAAACAAATTAAAACAGCACATGTCCCGACCGGACTATCTCAAGCTCAACTCAGGAAAAGCAAAAACAAAAGATTCATCTAGAATGATCGCAATAAAATTTGCAGTTTTTTCTATAAAAAAATGACGTTGGTAAAAAATGAAACCCTAAGCAGGACCAAACCAAAGGCAATGCACAATTTCTATTAGTTTTTGATCTAACTGAGTTTGATAGTCTAACGAAGATGGAGACTCACTCTCGACACTATCCTATAGCACAGCCCCGTGTACCCAAGTCATCTCCAATTTCCAACCGCAAAATCATTGATACACACTTCAAAACATAAATTCGAATGTAAAACTCAAGAAAGTTGAGGTTAAGGATTCAGAGTTTTTACCTTGGGTCGTGAATCAGTTAGAAACCCTAACAAAACATTGAACAGCGGAGACACTTCAGACCAGTTGACACTGCCCCTATTAATCAACGAATGCGAGAGGCACTTCAATCCATGAATAACTGCGCTCTCTGTAGCCGAAGGAGATCGGAGAATTTTCACGATGAGCTCGGACAAGTAATCTTTCTTCTTCCTCAACACGGCCACCGGCACTCTAACGATGACCATGGAGAGGATGGTGAGGAGGGCATCGATGAGGTGGTTAGGGGGATCGAGTTCCGATGCGATACGGTCCAGGGAAGAGCACGTGGCGGCAAAATAAGCAACCGGTGAAGAAGGTAGGTTTTTGTCTTTGAACTCCTGTGACATGGCGCCGATGACGGTGCAGAGGTGTTGGTGGTTTTCATCTGAAGAATTGCCGAAGCGAGAGAGGATTGAATTGCAGAAATTATCGTTGGATTCGTCTATCGTGAATGCGGTTTCCTCGTATTCTATGCCTTCCATGGCCGAAAACCAGTGGAGTTAAGAGTAAAACCCTAGCCACTGGTAGCACAAGGTTTATGCCGAAGAGAAAGAAACAGCCGAAATGTTTTTTCTTTTCTAACTTCGCGGGAATTATGCGGCCAAAAAAACTGATTTGTTAGCTCTTCTTAGCTGGGTCGGGTCTCTCGGTCCAGCAAATAATTTAATACTTTTGATGGCTTACTATTTACACAATGTTTCCCAATAGTACTCCCCTTTAAAGTAGGGATGGCCCGCTAGCCCACCAAAAATTTCCGGGGTTGGTGATTTCATCCTACCAACTCATCGTATCCTCCCCTGCCTAGCCCATCAATTCGGTGGGCCACAGACAAGTTAGCCTGCCAAGTTTAACTTTTCTTTTTACCTTTTTCTCTTCTCTTTAACTTTTTTTAAGTCTTGTCAAAAAAAACTTTTTTTAACATTTTTTAATATTTTTTTTGGCTAGTTGTAGTGAGTCAACCCACCAACCCGCTATTTTTACCTTTTTTTTGGCGGGCTTGGGCGAGCAAACTCGCTAACCCGCCTACTTTAAGACCAAAACTATGCTTTAAATACTTTTTTTTTTATTAATTTTAATGGTGGACTAGATGCCAACTCATCGAGGGGCGGACTCAACTTCTCAACCCACTATCCTTTGACGAGTCGCCCCGCTCCACCAATTTTTTGCCAGGCTCACGGCGTGCAAGGTGAGCTGACCCGTTTTTCCATCCCTAATTTGAAGTTTATCCCCGACGAAACTTAAAAGTGATCTAAATATGAAGAATGTACCCAACCCCTTCTTCCCTCTTCATTTCTCATACTTGTTCGATTCATCCCCTTATTCTTTCTCAACTTACATTTTCACTCCGAGTTTTTCCTTAATCATCTCTTCATTGACTCCAACTCTTTATAATCTTCCCCACTATATCATCGACAGTCAACTCTCCTTAATGAGGTAAGTTTTGACTTGTTTCTCAGTTATAGGGGCGGAGGGTAGTATATATAATGATGGGGTAGTCTTTTTTTTTGGACAAATGATATATGTATTTGAAAAAGTAAGTATATTTTATATTTAATTGCCCCCAATAATATACTAATTAGCTACCTCAACCAAATTTATTTGTTAAGTAGATAGAATAACAACAAGTCCATTAGTTTAAGTCTATTTGTCTATTATTAACCCAAACAAATATGGTAATTTTTGCTAACTCATTTGTTTAGGTCCCTCTGTTTTACTTTAAACAATTTTGGTCCCCAATCTTCTTAATTGACAATTTTGGTCCTAAAAATCATGGATTATTTGTACTTTTGGTTCCCAAAAATCTTGGATTTTGGGGAAATGAGGGACTAAAAATTGCACAATCCATGATTTTGTGAGACAAAAAATGCAATGAAAAAATTACAAAAACTAAAATTGTCAAATTAGGGGAGGAAAATCACCAAAACTAAAATAGAACAACTAAACTCGTTAATCGAAAAAGTTGGGAGAAAAAAATGTAAGTAAACTTATATATTTGGCCCCTTATAATATTTGTGCTAGCTCTGCCACTGGTGTTGGTATACTTCGCATTCACAGACATGAAAAGATGACTTAATTGCACTTTTGGTCTCCAAGTATTGAAATTTGACGATTTTGGTCACTACTTTTAAGAAAATGAGTCATTCTTCCATATTCCCTCGGATAAAGAAAAAAAATGAGAGTCAATTACTATATATATTTCACATTCTTATATGTGCATTAATATATCCAAAACTTTAGTATTTGACTCTCAATTTCTTTTACAAAATTGATAGGATTTCTACCCCTTTCCCTTCGATTCATTTTTCTTCCAAGTTCCACTTCCTTGCACGAATTTACATTTTATTTCCTGATTTACCCCCTTAATTTGACTCAAATTGCATTTTTTTTTATTGCTTTGAGAAGAGAATAAAAAGATCTGCTGATAATGATCAAAGGCTTTTTTTTTACCCCCCTCCTTATCACCCATATCCCATAATTGCCATTTGGACCAAAATGTCCCTAATTTTAAAAATAAATTTTCTTTTTTACATTTTTCCGGATTTATACATAAATTTGGAATGTTAAATTTAAAATTTCCGAATTTATGTGGTAAATTCGGAAAAAATAAAAAAGTGTATTCCGAATTTAGGGGTAAATTCAAAATATTCGGAATTTAACCCATAAATTCGGAAATTTCCAAATTTACCCCTAAATTCGGAATACATTTTTTTAAATATTCCGAATTTACACGTATTTTCAGAATACAATTTAAAAAAATGTATTCCGAATTTACGTGTAAAAATTTTAAAAAAACGTTTTTTTTTTAAATTAGAGGTATTTTGGTCCAATAACGATTTATGGGTGTAAGAGTGATAATTCTGGCAAATTAAGAAAGGTCATGTCGACACTCTATGTCCCCTATGTATATTTTATGATATTTTTACAACTTTAAAATCTGAACAAGATTTTTTTGTAACAAAATATGAACATAAGATATAAGAGATAAATATTTTTAAACATATTCAGCTATGAAATTTTGACGTTAGAAACCGAAAAATGGTTGACTGAATTTTAATATAGTATGAATAGAGACATAAAAAAAATTAATGGAAAAGATGTATGCATTGAGAGAGATTTTAATATAGATCTAGGAGTCGATGACAAGCAAAGTCAGGCACACACCTAACTCCACTTTGCATCCAATTCTTAGAGCCTATTTGTTATTTGTTTTTTAAATAATCACTTATGACAATTTATTGTCCGTTTGTTACAGATTATTAAAAAAAATGAAAAGATAAAAATAATCTAAAAACTGTTTTATATGAGAAGTTGTTTTGAGTAGCTTCTAATAAAAATTATTTTTTAAGAATTATATTATTTTAAAATAAGTGATTTTCAGTATGTCATACAAACACAAAACAATTTTTCATTTTCTTAAAAATCTCTAAAAACTAATATCTAAATTGAGCCTGTTTGTTACGGTAATTTTTTTTAAAAAATAATCACTTATGATAATATGTTGTCCGTTTGTTACAGATTTCTAAAAAAAATGAAAAGCTGAAAATAATCTAAAAACTGTCTCATACGAGAAACCGTCTCATAAGTAGCTTATCATAAAAATCATTTTTTTAAGAATGATTTTTTTTTGTTAAAAATAAATGATAGTATGTTACACAAACACAAAACAATTTCTCATTTTCTTAAAAATCTCTAAAAACTAATCTCGAAATTATTTAACAACAAAATTACTTATTTTTTAATCCATAACAAACGGGCCCATTATTTAACGACATAATAATTTTTTTAATCCGTAACAAACACGCACTAAGTAATTTTTTAATCAAGAAAAATAAATGATTTTAATTTGATGTATTGTGTCCCTAAAATGCAGTTCAAGACTTATCAAGAAGTTGGTGAAACTGGTTCAAGATACTAAAAGCTAACATTTTGCCATAAAAAATGATTTAATCTTAGTGTAAGTTACACGGTCGCTTGTCAAAAAAAAAGTTACACGGTCAGCCAATGAAAATGTGATTTTTAGAAGAAAGACTTCAACTTTTTTATGCTTGATTGAGAAGTAAAAAATATTTACGGCAAAACTAATAAATTATAAATTAACTAAATCCTAATAAAATTTGCAAGGTTGAGCCGTTGAAAAGAATTCAAAAAGAGTGAGTACATGAGATTAACATTTTGTTGAAACAGTCCGTGAATAGCTATGATGATGGTCGGAACCAAAAAGTGTGCATGAGATCAGCTAATTAAGCCATCCCAGAAAACAAAAACAGCATACAAATATATTAACAATGATATTTTACATCTTGTCATTATATTGCACACAGCAAAAAGCCAAAAACTAAAACCAAAACATTTTTAAACTACAAACAATTAAACAGTAAACTATGTCAAAACTACAAGGAAAAAAAATCAGATACAGAACTATGCATGATAGATCAGAAGGATCAGTTTTTGGAATTGGAGCGAGGCTTCCCATTGCCACCGGAGGAGGTATTACTGAGACGATTGATCATGTAAAGTGCATTGCTGGTTAACATAGCTACATCATTAACCCTCCGTTTAACCTCCAACTTCACCTTCCCATCAGCATCACTTCGACTCAAACCATTGATACACGAGTTCCCATTAGTCAAAGCAGTACTAGCCCACGTCTGAGCATTACTCATTTGCCAAGCAAATGTTCCTGTCCGCAAGTGCTGTAACTCGTTCAAAGTCAACTTTAACTGGTTCACTGAGTCGGAAATCTGAACTACACAGTCTTTCACTGCAACTCGTTGCCTAATATTGTTGGTGGATTTTGACGACGCTACCTTTGATTGTAGTGTCTTTAGGTAAGAAGAGAGATTGAGAGCTTGAACAAGACTAACCTTAACTGTTGCTTGAGCTAGGTCTAAGGGTTTTGTTGTGGGACCTACACTGTTGGAGAGGGTTTGAAAGCAAAGTGTTGGGTACCTCGCTTGAGCGCAAGATGAACGAAGTAGATCTCGTGGTGTCCTTGCAGCGGTTGCGAAGGAGTGAAACGAGAAGAACAAGAAAGCATAGAGAAGTGTGAGGGAATAATATGTTTGCATTTTTTGATTGTTTAGAGAAAGAAAGAAAAGAAAAGGAGCAAAGAGGGTTGTGTAGAATGTGGAAGTGGAAGTGGAAGTGGAAGATGAGAATTGAGTGATTTGGTTTATGTTAGGGTAATGCAAAGCAAGGTTGGTTTTATAGGGCAACGTTATGTCGGTAGTGCCTTTGGAGGGGGAATAGTTTATAAGGCAACAAGTCAACAGTACTGATATCTATCTTCAAGCTCCCTAGTATTAACATTATTGATTAACAACATGTATTAGTTAATTAATACATGTTGTCATGACACATGAATACAAGAAAAGACAATAAACTAAAATTATGGTAGTCTTCTTTTTTAAGTATAGTATTTTGGGACACTTGCCTTTGCATATGTTAGTTTTAAGTCGGTGCCTCCTAATCGTAAACTTTACGATTATGAAATATTTTCTTTTAAAAAGGAACTAATATTGGTAGACTAAATTATCATTTTTGCTTCTATTCGATCTCTAAATTATGAAAAGAATAATTCAAGTTTATTTTTGTTTACCTATTTATCTCATAAATATGCGCTTAAAGGGATAAATTATGGAAATATACACTTTAGAAATTATTACTCTAATATATTTTCATGGTTAAATATGTATGTGCACATGTTTTTGAATTAATTATATGTTGATTCATGTGATTAGTTTCTTAATTATATTTGTATTCTCTCTCAAATCACCTTTGATATCATCATCATCAAGGAAGGTCTTACGTACCACACTTTTACTTTTCTTTTCTTTTCTTTTCTCTATATAGCCTCTTAAGTCCTTAATCAACATATACTACCAACAATGGTTCGTCCGAGGGCTCAGATATCGTTTCAAGGTTTCAGGTTCGAATTTTGAGTATGACAAAAACTTTGTTGAGAGGGGAGAACCACACGGATTAACAAATTAAGTCGGGTATACACGTGGGCACGTGACCAGATATATAGTTTTCCGGCGTAGATTAGTCACCGACAAAATCAATAGATACTGTACACCAATAATACGGTAGTAAAAACATTATTCATAATGTAGTAAAAGTATGAACTTGTATGTAATTGAGTCCTAAAGAGTTATGTGTAGCTCAAAAAAGGGTCAACGGTTTTGGAGTCTCACAAATAAATGCACCACTTCAGTGGCTAGCAGCTAGTGGGATCAGTGTATGATCTAAGATTGCAAGTACTAGGAAGCATGACACCGTCAAATGAAAATAAAAAATAAAAAGCATGATACACTCAACTTATAATTTTGACTATTAATAGTCATTTATTCGGTCTTATAATATAGGGACCAGGGAGTTATTAAAAAACATTGTACGCTTAGATGAAATGACAAATAAGTATTGCGCATACCATTGCTTAAACCTCGGTTTAAATTTAGGCATCGACGTCTCCATGTCGCTGAAATTGTTAAGACAATCAATAGTAGGGGACATAGGGAGTTATTCAAATGAAAATAGTATTTTGTTACTAAAACATAGGGCGGCGCCGCGACGGCGTAACAGTGAGGGTCTCTTCTCACTCTCTCGTAGGGTCTCTCACTCTCTCACAAGGTCTCTCTCTCTGCGTTAGCGTTTGATCGGTCGTGCAGAGTTGCAGAGTAGGGAGGGAAAGAAATTGGGCTGGGTCGCTCTGCACTACAAAAAACGGAACAGATTGCGGGGGATTTTTAAGTCGCATAGCGGGGGTTAAAAACCCCCGCGATTAGTGGAGGTTTTTTTGTGGGGGGTTTTTAACCTCCTCTAAATGTTCTATATAAAATCTTAATACTCTTTTGTTATAATTTATAATTGAGAAGGTTTTCCCTTCACCTCTTTATTAGCTTCTCTTACTAGCCATCCACATGTTATAAATACTATCAAAATTCAATAAATTTAATCAAAGTACTCAAAACTTCATTAAAAAATTACCAAGATAATTCAATCAAAGTGCTCAAAACTTTATTTAAAATATAATCATGATACATAAATGTATTTCAAACATATGAAGTCTCACCGTCAAATGAAACATTTGTAGTTCAAATATTCAATGTAATACAACTTAAAAATCTATTTTGGGGCCCTATATTTTTATTTTGGCCGAGGCCCTGTGCAATTGCACTTGCCAGCACAGGTATATGACCGAGCCTGTTTTAAATTTTTTAGGGAAGATTTAGTTTTAATTCTTACATTAAAGATCATATCATATTTTAGAAAAATAATTAATATTTTAATTAATGACATCATTTAAATTGCTAGTTTTAAGTTAATATGATACTTAAATTTGATAAAAAAATGTGATACTTAAATCAAATGTTCTCATTTTTACAATAAAAAGGGCTTTTTGAATCACTTCTAAAAATATTTTTTTAAAACAATTAAAGACTACAATTTTTGTTAGATTAACCTGTTTTATAAAACTTGTTTTGTTGTTTTAAAAACTAAAATATATAAAGCAGATAATATTTGTCTTGAGAAATAGTTTTCCAATACTATTTTATAAAACAAATTTAAATAATAAAAACAGAACATATTGAAACAAAGTCACTGGAGTATAGATAGATACTAAAAATAAAATTTAAATCAATTAAAATGTATTTTAATAATATTGGCTTAAATAAGGTAAAGTTTTCTTTTTGACTGAAAAATAAGGTAAAGTTAGTTAGCATATTCTTATACTTAGATCATCTATCATGATTTATTTTTTTATATTTGGGGTTGGAGTCGCTGGACTACTTTTTTTTTACCAAAGTCACCGGACCTATTTGCATATAATTCTTTAATTATTTAATTCGTTGACTATTGCCCGGCCTTAAATGTTTAACCAGAGTATTCTAGTTCTAGTACAACTATGTAGAAGAGAAAAACCAACCTGATGTAAAATAAGTGGTAGATACTTGGGTTCCTTAACTATTTGGTCATGGGTTCGATCCCTGACTGGTGCATATGAAAAAATATTTGTTGGGAGAGGTCAACCCCTTACCGTCGCCGTGGATGATATCTTAGTTTACCAAAAAAAAACTATATAGAAGAGAAACAAAACAGTTTATTTAAATTGAAACTTGAAAAGGAAAAAAACACTACATGTTTGCATTAAAAAATAAAGTTTGACCGTATTGGGCGACTCATAGTTATCTACAGAAATCCGTTAAGAATAGTGAAGAAGCCATGAGTGAGATCTAAGTAAAAATCTTTCCTACTTGTTTTTTGAGTTAAATATATATATTAGGTCTCTATAAAATTTGGATTTGGTTTTAGTTGCTAATTTTTTTTTCTTTCAAACTTGGTTTCTCAAAGTTTTTTGTCCATCAGTTTTACTTTCTCATATTCTTAAGAGCGCTATAAAAGGTCAGAATTAAGAAATGCTATTAAAGTCATGAATCACGATAGACTACAACTGAGAAAAACTTGATACTATGAGTACCAAAATTAGGTGATTTTGTTTTTGAGGAACTAGAACTAATAAAATCCAAATTTTATAGAGACCAAAATTATTTATAACTCTTGATTTTTTATTGAGAACTAATATACACGTGCATCAACACGAACCAATTAATCACGTATCGTGGCATGATTTTTACTCAAATTAAAAGCTCGTTTGAAACCTCATTCTAATATAATTGGATGTACAATATAAAAAAAATGTAATAGTTTGTTGTTGATGATGCTCGCCGAAAGGTGATGACTCAGAGTTATCTAGAGAAATCCGATAAGAACAGTGAAGGGAAGCCATGAGTGAGATCTACGTAAAAAAATTTCCTACATGCTTTTTTTATTGAGAATGAAGTAAGAGAGCATCACAAATATATTCACAATGCATCAACTCATATTTGAGTATAGAATTGTACTAGTACATCTCACTTATTTATAATTTTTTAACAATAATACTTCATAAGAACTAAATCTCGATCTCTGATCCAGCTCCACTACAACAAAATTTAAAAAACGAGTACTACTAATAACATTTCATTCACAAAAAGTATTGTTATGAGACTTGGCATATCAGAGAAGAGTGATGTATCTATCTAAGACTCTCTCTTGAATAAGTACCTAATTAGTTCAACTCTTAATAAGTTAAGAAACATTCTTTGGGAATGCTCTAAGTTAATGATTAGCCTGTGCGAGTTTTAGATATAGATATAGATTACTTTATTGATCGATGTACAGAAAAGAAAGTCGAGAGGACAGCTAGGTGTATTCACAATATCACTCTCAAAATAGGATGAGCTGACCTAAGTTCAAGCTGAACTGACCTATCGGGTCGAGCTGAGCTTACCCAAGTTCGACTCAGCTCAACTTATTTGGATCATCGCGTTCATGAACAAGTTCAACAAATTAATATCAAGTTGAGTCTCAAACTGTTTTCGAGTTGGTTCGGTTCATCGCCACCCTTAAGTACGGGAATGAATATTTTCATGCAAAATTATAATATTATCTAGAGTAGCTCTGCTAGAAATAAAACTAAACTTATTATAAGCAACACCAAAATATAACAAAGCAATAGATAAAAAACGAATGGCAAATAGGTGTGAGAGCAAAAGCATGGTTGAGAGAAAGGGAGAATAAATACTTAGTAACAAGTGTGGAAATGAAATTTTACTTATAGAGTGAGAGAAATTAGAGAGACTGCTAGGTAAAAATGGGCGACGGTGGCGAGTGGAAACTGGTGAACAGGAAGAGAAACTACCATCAGCACAAACTCAAGGAGCTCAACGGGAGGTTGGATATTGCAAGCAACGGGTATAGAAACAAGGAGGAGACCGTTTCGTTCTATTTCTAGGAAATCCCAGAGACACACGGCGCAAAAGATATGCTTAGGGCATTTGCTTTGTATGGAAAAATCGTGGAGGTAGTCATCCCTCCGAGGAGAAACAAATGGGGAAAACGGTTTGGATTCGCGAGATTTGCCAACATCCAGGATCCACGAGCTTTTGCTGTGAAGCTGGACAACATCATATTTGGTGCAAACAAGATTCATGTTAACTTGCCAAGGTTTGAAAGGATGAAACAGGAGGAGAAGTTGAAGAGACAGCAGGCTGAAACAACATTGAAACGTGAACACGGCGTGAAACCAACTCAGAAAGATCATTTGAAGTGGAGAGAGGTAAATGGAGGAGGAAGAGACGACGGGGTTGGAGGCTGGAAGGGCGGTGGGAAGAGAGAAAATGCGAATGGAAGATGGAAAGGGAATGTAGGATGGAAGGGCAGAATGAATAACAACTCTTCAGACCAAAAAATTGTGTACTACAGGAAACAAAACTTATGTGATGTCTGGTACAATGCATTGGAGGAGGAGATTAACAACTTCAAGAAAATGTACGTGGTTAAGGTGAAAAACGCAGGCAATGCACACATGGTTCAGGAATGGTTTAACATGTCGGGCTTCTTTGCCATTAAGGTGACACCATTAGGAGCAAACATGGTTCTTCTAGAAGAGATGGAGGAGGGTATCATTCCGGCACTGGTCTCAGATGCTAGGGAATGGATTGATGAACATTTCGATGGCATTAGAGGGTGGAGTCCCCATGAGTTGGACAAAGAAAGGGCGGTGTGGATCCGTTGTCATGGGATTCCTGTTCATGCATGGAACAACGAATTCTTTTCGATGTTGGCGGGCAAGTTCGGCACGTTTTTGGGAGTGGATGAGAACACGAGGAAGAAGAACTCCATGGACGTGGCAAGAATTCTATTAAGAACAAACTGGTACGACGTGTTCAACATGGTGGTGCATGCCAAAATAAATGGAGATATGTTTCACATAAAGGTTCTGGAGGAATGGTGTGGTCCAATGCACTGGGAAGGGTTAACTCAGGCGAACAAATCCAGTAATTCTGATGATAGCTCTGACAGTGGCAGTGATAATGATCATGATGAAGGGGATAGCCCACCTTTGTTTGTGGCGGAGGAGGAAGATGGTGGGTTGTCCGACGAGGAGGAGGGGGAGGAGGAAGGTGAAACGGTGAGAGGAAAAAACACGGTGACATTATCTGAGGGTAGAATTGTGGTTACCAATGCAATGATCAATTATGATGTTGGAAAGAATACGGATATCAATGAAGATGGGAACAATGATAATAATGAAGAAGGTGTAAATGGGAGCATCAATGCAATAATGAACAATGAAGTAGCTCATGGGGAAGAGGAGGTTGAAAACACTGAGACACATGGAACAATGCAATATGGTATTAATTCATTGGATGGGGATAAGGAAAAGAATAAAGAGAGTAATGACCTAGAGAAGAATGGTACGGCGCATAGAGGGGAGAATAATAAGGAAGTAGTGGAGCTGGCTTCCCAGGGAAAAAACAACGTGTCCTTGGAAGAATGCGGGTCAGGGATTATTGGTGTTAATAATGTCATACTGGAGCAGGAGGGTGAAAATGGGCCAAATAATGGTGTGGGCCAAGATGAAGTATCAAATGAAAATATGGGGGTAAGGCAAATCATCTCCAATGGTGGGCCACAAGTGGACCCTCAAGCCCAATTGGGGCTCCCTAATTCCAACAACGAAAACAAACTGACGAAGGAAAAGAAGAAAAAAAGAATTGAAAAACTAAAGAAGCCAAGAAAAAAGGAAGATAATGGCTCAATGGGAACGCAAAATAACGTAACAGTAGGATTCATCAATGAAGAGGCAAGAAGCATGGTTCCCTCTTTGAGTGGCGCCATTGGAGATTACGGCACAGCAAAGAATAAGGCAGCAACACGTAGAATTATAAAGGCAGGAGGTTGCCCTTCTTCCAACAATAGAAATGGTGGTGGTGGGAGTATTGGTGAAGCGTCAATTGGTGATACCAAAATTCGTCGTTGTAATGAAAGGAACATTGCGGAACATGAGATATCAGTAGCAAATAAGGTGTGGAGTTTTGCTAAAGGAAATCTTGGTGTTGTAGGGAAAAATAAGGATGAGGTGTACTCAGCAAGAATTAAGACGATGGAGGTTAGAGATCAGATTGCAAAGGGGAGGAAGGGAAAAAAAATTCATCTCAATGAAGATTGCAACATTAAACATGAGGGGGTGGGGGGGCGCTGCAAAAAAAAGGCGCCTTAAGAAGATGATAGTGGATGAGAAAATTGATTTTTGTATGATACAAGAAATGAAATGTAGTGATCTCTCTAAAAGAAATATTACTAGTATATGGGGTGACACAAATGTTGATTGGCTAAGTAAGAACGCGGTTGGGCAATCAGGTGGGATTCTAAGTGTATGGAAGGCGGAGTTAGTAGATACTATGTTCTCTTTTTCCGGAGAGCACTTCATCGGGTTGTGCTCAAGGATCAAATATCAGCTTTGTTATTTGGTGAATGTTTATTCTGCTTGCAACATGGCAGGCAAGAGAAGGTTGTGGGAAAACTTGAGGTGTCTAAAGGACGAGTTTGAAAGGGGAGAGTGGTGTATAGCAGGGGACTTCAATGCTGTTCTTTCAAGGTCGGAGAGGGTTGGTTGCTCGGCTAATTTTAACCATATGGAGATGAGGGAGTTTGAAGCATTTATAGAGGATATGGAGCTAGTTGATGTTCCGGCACTGGGAAAAAATTCACATACTTTGGTTCAGACGGGAGGGCAAGTAGACTTGATAGAATCCTAGTGACCGAAGGCTTGATAGTGAGATGGGGTATTAGTGCCCAATGGATAGGTGACCGAGAAATATCCGATCATTGTCCGGTGTGGTTGATGACATCGTCTCTGAATTGGGGGCCCAAACCATTCAGATTCAATAATTGCTGGTTGGAGCATGAAGAGTTTAAAAGTTTTGTTAGAGAAAATTGGTTGTCATTTCGGGTGGAGGGCAGGGATTCCTTTGTCTTAAAGGAAAAAATGAGAATGTTAAAGGAAAAACTTAGATGGTGGAACCGTGAGGTCTTTGGTATTAAGGATCTCAAGATAGAAAACATAGTAAAGGAGTTAAATGAGATTGAAAGAGTAGCATCGGAGGGGGGAAGAGTCAATAATGAACAAAGGCTACAATTGAACAATGAGTTTTGGAAGGAAATTCACTATAAAGAAAGCTTGCTTGCGCAAAAATCAAGAGTTAGATGGTTGGCGGAGGGAGATTAGAATAGTAGATTTTTTCATGCATGCATGAGAGGCAATAGGAGAAAAACACAATTGCTAAAGCTAATGGTAAATGGTGAGTGGGTGGAGGATGTGGGGGGAGTCAAGAAGGCGGCAAAAGACCACTTTGAGGAAAAATTCAAGGAAGAGGACTATTTTAGGCCGAAACTGGAAGGAATTGAATTCAATCAAATTTCCATGGGAGATAATGAGATGCTTATGGCGCCTTTCTCTTTGGAGGAAATAAAAGAAGCGATATGGGATTGTGACGGGAACAAAAGCCCGGGGCCGGATGGATTTAACTTCAGTTTTATGAAAGGGTGCTGGGAGGTTATTGAAGGGGATGTAATGAAATTTTTTAACGAATTTTACAGGTTGGCCAAATTACCTAAAGCGGTGAGTGCCTCGTTTCTTGCGCTCATCCCGAAGACGGCTAATCCACAAGGGTTAGGTGAATATCGACCAATTTCTCTTATTGGGAGTTTATATAAGTTGCTTGCGAAGGTACTTGCGAGAAGATTGAAAAGAGTATTGAAGGAAGTGATTTCGGAGTGCCAAAGTGCATTCTTGGCGGGGAGAAATATTCTTGACGGAGTGGTCGTGGTGAATGAAATAATGGATATGGCAAAAAGAAGAAAAAAGAAATGTGTTGTGCTAAAAGCGGATTTTGAAAAAGCTTATGACTCAGTGAGTTGGGGATACTTGGAGTACATGTTGGAAAGGCTGGGATTTGGCGAGAAATGGAGAAGATGGATGCGGGTGTGTTTCTCATCAAACTCTATTTCGATTTTGGTAAATGGTAGTCCAACCGAAGAATTTGTGGCTCAAAAAGGTCTAAAGCAAGGTGATCCGCTGGCTCCGTTTCTCTTTTTAATTGCGGCGGAAGGTTTGGCGGGATTAGTGAGGAAGGGGGTCGAAACTAGTAACCTCCATGGTTTTAAAGTTGACGATTCTCTTTCGGTGGAGGTTTTACAATTTGCGGATGACACAATATTCTTTTGTGATGGAGGGGAGAAGAGTATTTGGTGCTTAAAGGCAATCCTAAGAAGCTTTGAGTTGGTTTCGGGGCTTAAAGTGAATTTTGCAAAGAGTAACATCATAGGCATCAACATGGAGGCTAGAATCATGGAAGGGATCTCTCAATTTCTCGCATGTAACGTGGGAGAAGCTTCATTTAAATTTCTAGGAATTTCGGTGGGCGCAAATCCAAGAAGAATAAGTACGTGGCAGCCGGTAATTGATTCAATAAAAGCCCGGTTAAATAGTTGGAAGAGCCGGCAACTCTCCATTGGAGGTCGGGTAACTCTTATAAACTCGGTGCTAGCATCTTTACCACTATATCTATTTTCGTTCTACAAAGCTCCAAAGAAAGTACTAGAGGAGATCAAGAAGCTACAAAGGAGATTTCTTTGGGGAGGGGATGAGGATAATAGGAAAATGGCTTGGGTGAAGTGGGAATTGATTTGTTCACCAAAAAGTAAGGGGGGACTTGGCGTGAAAAATCTAGAGGCTTTTAATATTGCTCTTCTAACTAAGTGGAGATGGAGAATTTTGGTTGAAGAAGGAAATCACCTGTGGAAGGACATTCTAATGACAAGGTACGAATTGAAAGGTAGATGGCCGAAGGAATCCGAGTATAGAAGAGGGTGGGCTAAAAATTCGATTTAGTGGAGAGACTTGTGCTCCTTAGGAGAAAGTACCAATTTGGAGGAAGGATGGTTTGATGAACTTGTTAAATTGAAATTGGGTAGAGGAAATTTGGTGAAATTTTGGACTGATTCTTGGCACGGCAGGGACTGTTTTTCTGAATTATTTCCCTCACTGTTCAGCAAATGCAACACGCAAAATTCTGTCGTCGAGGAGTTGGGCGAATGGTCCGAAAATGGATGGCGTTGGAGCTGGCTGTCGGCGGAAGAGTTGCTGCCAGAAGAACAGCAGGATGCAGAGTATTTAACAGATATGTTACAGAATGTGAATCCGGTACAGCAGGTGCCCGATCGCTGGTTATGGACGCCAAATTCGGCAGGAGGTTTCTCGGTGAAATCTTGTTATGAAGCACTGGTCTGTTCTTTTGCAGGTGAGGGTGGCGTCAATGATCAACGTTTATTATCAGCGTGTGGGAAGCTATGGAAGAATGATGCTCCATCAAAAGTTGTTGTATTCGCATGGAGGTTATTGTTGAATAGAGTGGCTACCCGAGAAGCACTACTAAGGTGTGGAATTTTGCATTCTCAAAGTGAAGCTTGCTGCGTTTTTTGCAGCAACGGAACGGAGACAGCAGCTCACCTTTTTAGTTCTTGTGAGGTTACGAAGGTGGTGTGGCAGCGAATTGGTTCTTGGTTGGGAGAATTGGTTGACGTCGCGAATGATATGGTCGTGCATTTTTTGGAGTTCGGCAAATTGGTGAAAGGCAAAAGGCGAAGAGGAGTAAAACACCTCATATGGTTGGCGGCTATTTGGATCATATGGTTGGCAAGGAATAAAGCAATCTTCAACGGGGAAAGAACGTCTAGTGCAGAAATTGTAACGGGAATTAAGTTTTGTGCATGGACTTGGTTCAAGGCAAGAAAAGGGAGAAATTGTAGGATAGAGTGGTCGGATTGGTTCAATTGTCCGTTGGGTTGTCTCTCATTATTGTAATACGTTCTTTGTAGTAATTTGTTGTAATCGGGGTACTCTTTTTCCCTCCTTGGGTCTTTTTTCCATTGGGTTTTGGCCCTTAGAGGTTTTAACGAGGCCCCCTAGGTGTAAGGGGTTGGTGCACCCCTTGTGCGCCCCTTAATGCATGTGCTTATCTAAAAAAAAAACAAAGCAATAGATCTTTTTGTGCCAAAAAAGTTTTTTTTAAATAGAAAAATGGATGTTATTTTTATGAAAAAGAATATGTAATTTTTTTGCTATATCTGCATAACTACTTTTTAGAAGATAATGTTGAAAATTTCAAAGGAGAAAATCTAGTGTTATTTAGTTTTCTATAATCCATGTGTTGAATTAAGATAGGAGAATAGTGAAAGATTTAAGAATTTCTAGAGCATCTTATTATGTCCACAACCTCTATTCAACTCCATGCATGTATTTATTTTTTTGAATACTCGATACATCACATTTATAACTTCATTCCTTGTTTTTCTTTCTCTTCCTGGGTGTGTTCGAGGTGTGGATGAGTCAATCCATCATTTTTTTGTTTTTTTTTTGACAACATCATTTTTCTCTGTTATTCTGTATTTTGTCAAAACTGAAAAATATAACTAGTTTGTATTTTGTCCATATTTGAATGAAATTTTAGGATCTATTGACGATCATTTCTTTATCTTAATTCATTTTTTTTGCTAGGCAATAAATAAATATATTGAATCTTTTTAATATTATCATTTTAAATTGTGGCCTAAAATAATTTTGGCCTAAAATTTTATTTTAGGCCAAAATAATATAAATCAAACATATCTGATAATATAATTTTGGCCTAAAATAAATTATATCATTTTAAATTGTGATTTTTTGTTTCAATAGTGTTTGAATCTTTTTAATATTTCATGATGGTTGTGCTCTTTGGATTTTATCCACCACCTTTCAAAACATTTATGCATAGAAATTAATTTGTCTTTATTTATTTTTGAGAAGCGTATTTGATTAAAAATTTATATTTAATGACTAAGGTCTAAGATTTATACTTAAACACTTTACAAGTTGAGAGGTCTGTTCACGAGAGATAACAAAATTGTGGCAGATAAGGTGCATATGAATTAGGGGAGTTCAATCTATTTTTAAAGCAAAAAATGGATATAAAGTATTTTTAAACCTTCTGATACAAACAGTCTCTTTTAAAAAAAAGCATCTAGAAAAGAAAATAATTTCTTAATTTCTCCATTAGCTAACTCTCTCTTGTGCTTTATATGGCCGGTTTGTTTCGGCAGAAAATGAAAGGAAAGAATGTGAGGGGAGAGAAAGAGGGAGGAATGGAACCCTTTCCTCTGTTTGGATATGTTTGAAAAGGCAGAGGAAAAAAGAAATAATTTGGTGGGACTCAGCTTAAAATTCTTTTTCCATAAATATGGATGGAAAGGTTGATGACACCCTTATTTTTCATGAAAAGTCACATTTACCCCATTTTTATTGTTTTTCATTTTATTCGAAGTTTCTATTATTATTTTTTGTTTACGGCCACATTTGTAACACCTTAGTATTTTGACCGTAGCCGAAATAAAAGAATATTATTAACAAATCATAAAATCAGAGATGTAAACCTGCTTAAGAATTTGTAATAAAATATCTTAGAGGGTATAATCCTTCTCATTAGTTCATTAGGGTAAAATTTACATAAACTAGAACCAACAACAAAACGAATATTTGTATATTACAGTCATGAAACTGTGGATGTCCAGAATCAAAAGTAGCGTTTACATTACATCATAAACTTTGATTACATTATTAAAGGTTCCGGTCTTAGAGTAAAACTCAAAATACATCTAGGAAAAAGCTAAGCAAACATCATACCATCGATGTAGGTCATCATTTTGAATAAACATAAAATGTAAGCAAATTTATAAGTTAAACAACGTGGAAATTTTAATATAATAAACATCATACCTATTTCTGTTAGATTGTACACAGAGAGAATGGCTCAAACTTGTGTTTGCATTCAATGAGAATTTGCTCTTATAGAGCTAAAACTGTTACACCGTGAAACAAACTTAACTAACACTAGTAACAGAAACTGTTAGGCCTAACTAGTGTGGTTTAGACTAACTAAAATGACTTAACTATGGTTTACCTTACTAATTATCCTAACATACCCTCCCTTAAACTGATTTCCTATACAACAATTGCTAAATCAGTTTATATCTTTTCATCAGTAGGAATGACAGGCAATTCACAAAACAGAAAGAGAACAATAACAGACAAGAGAACAATTCAGACACAAATTTCCTGAGATGAACACATTATTCTGTCATAGGCATTTCACAAACTCCAAGCTGGTTTCTGAGCTTTAAAGAACTTTCTCTGTTGACTGGCTTGGTTAACAAGTCTGCAAGCTGATCCTTTGTCCCACAGTGCTTCAATTCCACAGCTCCAGCTTTGACCAAGTCCCTGAGATAGTGAAATCTCACCTCAATATGTTTGCTCCTGCCATGCAAAATAGGATTTTTAGAGAGTTTTATGGCTGAGGTATTGTCACACATTAAAGTGATGCTCCCATTGTGCATGAATCCTAAGTCTTTAAGAACTTTTTGCATCCAAATGACTTGACAAGCTGCTGCTCCAGCAGCTACAAATTCTGCTTCAGTGGAGGATAAGGTTAAAATGGGTTGCTTCCTTGAACTCCAAGCCACTGCACCATTACTTAACATAAAAATGTAACCATATGTGCTCTTTCTATCCTCTAAGTCTCCAGCATAGTCACTATCCGTATAACTAGCTCAGTGTTCCCTCCCTTCTTGTACATAATTCCTAGATTGAGAGTTCCTTGCAAATATCTCAACATTCTCTTGGATGCTTGCCAATGTAACTGAGTAGGGGCACTCATAAATCTGCTAATACTGCTCACTGCAAACATGATGTCAGGTCTAGTGGAAGTCATATACATAAGACTTCCAACTAGTTGTTTGTAGTGAGTGCTGTCAACTTTTTCTCCAAGTTCATCTTTGACAAGTTTGCAACCATGTTGCATTGGCACCTTCACTGGATTACATCCAGACATGTTGAATCTTTCCAGAATTTCAGTTGCATATTTTCTTTGACATATTCCTATGCCCTCATCAGTTTGGACCACTTCAATTCCTAGGAAATATCTCATTTCTCCCAGGTCTGTCATGCTAAATTCTTGCTTCATGGAATCCTTGAAACTAGTCATCATTTCAGTATCATTCCCATTATATATTAGATCATCTACATATATACTTACAATTAGAATTTTACCATCTGTTCTCTGCTTCATGAACAGTGTCTGTTCATTCTTACTTGCTTCAAATCCTTGTTGAAGAAAGTAAGCTTCAATTCTGCTAAACCAGGCCCTTGGAGCTTGCTTCAATCCATAGAGAGCCTCCATCAATTTGTAGACTTTGTGTTCACTTCCTTTCTTCTCATAGCCTTTTGGTTGATCCACATACACATTCTCAGTCAGTGTGCCATATAGAAAGGCTGATTTGACATCAAGTTGGAACAATGTCCAACCCTTCTGAGCAGCCAGAGCCATCACAGTTCTAATAGTGTCAAGTCTGCTAACAGGAGCAAACACCTCTGTGTAGTCAATTCCTTGTTTTTGAGAGTATCCTTTGGCAACCAATCTTGCTTTATACTTGTCTACTTGGCCCAATTCATTCAATTTGGTCTTATATATCCACTTTACTCCTATTCTTTTTGCTTCTTTTGGTAAGTCCCCAAGTTTCATTTTTCACAATTGAATCTATTTCAGCATCCATTACTTGTCTCCACTTGGAGCTCTTCACAGCTTCTTCATAGGTATCAGGATCATTTTGGATCATGTTTAATTCAATTTCTTCTTCTGACAATCCCTCACCAGTTTCATAGTCTTTAAGCCAAGCAGATGGTCTTCTATTTCTTCCTTCATTAACATTCTCAATTTCATTTGTTGTCTCAGTTGGTTGATTGTGATCTTCATTGTTTTGTTCACCTTGTTCTTCAGCAGTGTTCAATTCTGTAAGGGCTTCTTCATCTTCATTTCCTTCATCAATGTTTGATTCAAATCCTGAATCTCCCCATTCTAGATCAGCAGTAACCTCCTGCTCATGACTCTTACTCCAATCCCAGCACTCACTTTCCTCAAAAACTACATCTTTGCTAATGACAACTTTTCCTTCTTGTGGATCAACAGCCTGTAGCCCTTAGACTCATCACTGATGCCTAAGAAGACACACTTCTTGCTCTTGTTTTCTAGTTTGGTCCTCTTTATATCTGGTATGTGCACATGACCTATGCATCCAAATACCTTTAGATGTGCCACAGAGGGTTTACATTTGCTCCAAGCCTCCTCTGGTGTCTTGTCTTTCACTGCTGATGTAGGTGATCTGTTCAATATATGCACAGTCTAATTCACAGCCTCTGGCCACATACTCTTGGGCATTCCTTTTCCACACAGCATAGATCTTACCATATTCATAATTGTTCTATTTTTTCTCTCTGTCACCCCATTTTGCTGTGGGGTGTAGGCTGTTGTTAATTGCCTTTTGATTCCTTGATCTATGCAATAACTATCAAACTCAGCAGAATTGTATTCTCCTCCTCTATCAGTTCTCATGCATTTTATTTTTAGACCAGATTCATTTTCTACCATACTTTTAAAGCATTTAAACTTAGAAAAAGCTTGAGATTTTTCTTCTAATAAGTAAATCCAAGTTTTTCTAGAGAAATCATCAATGAAGGTCAAGTAATACCTTTTATTGCTATTGGAGGCAGGAGTTATAGGTCCACAAATGTCTGAATGTATGAGCTCCAATCTTTCTGCAGCTCTCCATTGGCTCCCTCTTGGCATTGTGTCTCTGTGTTGCTTTCCTTTTAAGCAGTCTTCACATACTTTCATTTTTTCTGCTAGTTGTGGCAAGCCCTTCACCATGTCTTTACCCTTTAACTCCTTCAATCCTTTGAGACTTAAGTGGCCATATCTGCAGTGCCATGTGTAGGACTCATCTTCAATGGTTGATTGAAGGCATTCAGTTTCACTACAGATCATTTTGTTCATTGGCTCAGTAATCAACTTGAACATTCTGTTATTCTCCATATTTGATTCCAGAATTAGGCCCTTTTTCTTATGATATATCTGATAGGCCGCAAGTGCACGGTTCTATCGCGTAATAGAAAGTATCGATCCACAGGGAGTATTTTGCGATTACTAATCGAATTTTTGATTTTGATTAGCTGAAAGGAATCGTTTAAATAAAGAGAGTATTTTTGTTTTGTAAAATTCAGAATAAAAGACGCCTTGGGATCATGGTTAGATCACAATGATGGAAATAAACAACCCTTTAACTATTCTCTATCTTATTTCGAAATTGTTTTAAGGACAAGGTATTCTTTTGGTGTAATTCAAGCTTCCTTTCGGAATGCAAGAATGTGTCTCGAAACAATGATCAAACCTATTCTCATGGTTGATCATCGCAGAGACCCATTAAGCACAACCTTATTGTCCCAAAGCTAGCAATGCTATTCTCATGCTTTGCTTTGCCTTGTCTAATCCCATTTGTTCCAATATCAAACTTCACCTCTCGGTACTTCGTTTGATATTTGTTTTATAAAATTTAGTTCTATGGAATTAGATTAAAATTCAAGTTCTAAATAAGATAGAGTTTAGTCTTGGATTTGTTTAGGGACCCATCATTGGATTGTGTCCCACAATCCCAAGACTAAAGAAGTCTACTCACACATGATCATAGTAGACAAGGGAGTAGAAGAGAATGACATAAAAGAAAATGACATAAAGATAAATAACAGAATGTAAATGACAAGAATATAAACAAAGCGATAAAGAACTGAAATGTAAAGTGCTGGAAATGTAAAGAACAGAAATTAAAATTGCAAGAAAGTAAAGAACATGAAAATAAAAGAGCAAAAGCTTAAGAAAATTGCAAGAACTTAGATTAAACTTTGGAGTGAGATTACAAGTATGCTAAGGTACCATTACAGCTGAAATGAGGTCCTATTTATAGCCTAGGATCAGTAGACAAAGGATTAAATTCGAATTACAAGCCATAATGAAAGAAGAGAAGAGTTTTGTAACATTTTGAACTTCAGACAAAGGCGCACGGACCGTGCTGCTGGGGCGCACGGACCGTGCGCTACGTGTAATCTTCAAAACAGCTTTTCTGGAACAGGGCGCACGGACCGTGCGTGGTCTTCAAACTTTCCATCTTCTGAAACGTACAGGACGCACGGACCATGCTTGTGGTGCGCACGGACCGTGCGTGTCTTGAGTCTTTTTAGCTGCTTTCTGTAACAGTGAGCACGGACCATGCGTGTAGTAGGCACGGACCGTGCGTGAACACCAAATTCTTGGCTCCATTTGCTTGATTTTGCTCCTTGGTCCTTACATTTCCAATCCTTGCTTTTTAATTACCCAAATTCTTCCATTTCTTCATTTATTTGACCCTGACAAATTAAACCAACAATTTGTAGTAAAATAGCTCCAAATCAAAACTAAAATTTAACAATTTTTATTTAATTTAAATACTAAAAACATAGTAAAATAAGACTTATCAATATCTTGCACTTGTTATCATCAAATAATACTGCTAGACCTTTCTCTTGGAGTTGACCTATACTCAAGAGATTGTTCTTGAGTTCAGGTACATAATAGACCTCAGTTATTATGTGATTCACTCCATTCACTTGTACTTTAATGCTGCCTTTCCCTGCAACTTCAATTCTGGTGTCATTGCCAAGTCTCACAGTTTTCTTAAAACTCTCATCAAGATCAGTGAACCACCTTTTATTTCCACTCATGTGGTTTGAGCATCCAGAGTCCAAATACCATGTCTCTTCCTTTTTCTTTTGCATATCTGTTGTTGCCATCAGTAACATTATGTCATTATCTTGAATCATGTGATTTGAGTAATTAGAGTCAAAGTACCATATTCCTTCTTTCTGTTCTTGTAATTCAGAGGTGGTCATCAACATTATTGCATCATTGCTTTCTTCTTCTAGCAGCATAATTCTCATCTTCTTCTTCTTCTGCAGAATCTGATTCTATTGTGGCCATTAGCAACATTGTATCCTCATCTTCTTCTTCTGCAGAATATGATCCTGTTATGGCCATTAGTAACATTGTATCCTCATCTTCTTCTTCTGCATACCCAATCTGGACATTCATTTCTGTAATGTCCCAGTTTTTTACACTTGCAACATTCCACAGTTTCTTTATTTTGCCTACCTCTTCCTCTGCCTCTTCCTCTGAAGCCGCCTCTGCCTCTTGCACTAAGAATTCGCATTCCCTCTTTCTTGAGTAGCAGTCTTTAAAGCTTGTTCTTCTCCATTGTTTTTGTTGGTTCTGAGAAGTTTTTGTTCATGAACAATTAGAGAACTTTGAAGTTCATCTATTGACATCTGATCTGTGTTTTTTGACTCTTCTATGGCACACACAATATAGTTGTACTTCTCAGTGAGGGACCTGATAATCTTTTCAACAATTACCACATCTTGAAGATCCTCACCATTGATCTTCATCTTGTTCGCCATCTGCATAACTCTGGGAATGTAATCAATAATTGTTTCGCTTGATTTCATTTCTAAAGACTCGAAATCTTACCTTAATGCGTTGAGTGTTGATCTCTTGGCTCTCGCATTCCCTTGGAATTTCTTCTTCAGAGACTCCCAGATATCCTTCGATGTATCCTTTCTTGAAATTGACTCAAGCGTGATCCTGTCAATTGCTTGAAACAGATAGTTCTTTGCCTTGAGATCTTTGAGTTTAGATTCATCCAATTTCTTGCGTTGTGCTTCGGATAGCACCACCCCTTCTTCTGGTTCATTGATTCCATCTTCAATCAATTGCCAGTATTCTTTTGATCTTAGAAAATTCTCCATAAGCATACTCCAGTGCTCGTAATGCTTGTCAAGTCGCGGAATTGATGGTTGCATGAAGTTACTTTCATCGTCGTTGCCGTTCGTCGTCGTCGCCATTGTTGAAACTCGAAGAATTTTGATCTTGCTTTGTTCAAGCCAGACCCCAAATTGGAGCTCTGGTACCAATTGTTAGATTGTACACAGAGAGAATGGCTCAAACTTGTGTTTGCATTCAATGAGAATTTGCTCTTATAAAGCTAAAACTGTTACACCGTTAAACAGACTTAACTAACACTAGTAACAGAAACTGTTAGGCCTAACTAGTGTGGTTTAGACTAACTAAAATGACTTAACTATGGTTTACCTTACTAATTATCCTAACAATTTCAGTTCTTCAATTTAACATGCAACCAAAAATTTCCCAAACAAACTAGGTTCTCAACCTTCTTGCATTTCGAAAATGGTGTAAGGAAAAGGGTGAACTTTACGCAGCTGAAATTTTTGTGAGTTTGGCTTCTAACTATGATGAGGAATGAGGATGAAAGAGAAGAAGAGATTTTGTGAGAATGTCTCAGCTGCACTTTGGGAATGAATTCTCCCAACTTTCCTCTTCTTTCCCTTTCTCTCTTTCTTGCAACTCCCTCTCTCCAAGTGAGCGTGTATGGTTTCTTTTGAAAATGAGAAATGAGTGTGGAGTTAACTTCAGTTGAGTGTGTGAGTTAGTGAGTGTTGGGTATGGGAAATTTCTAAAATATCCTCATGCCTTCCTCTATTTCCTAAGTGACCCCAATTCAATCAAATCCTTTATTTAGCAACTAGCACACAACATTTAAGCAATCAATAATCATTTCAAAAATAATCAAATCATTCAATAACATTCAACCATCAAAGTAAATAAATTAATTACTTTGGGGGTGTTACATCATTAGTTTTGTGTTATCCATTTTCGGTACAGTTGTTGAATATATACTATATATTAGCAACAAAAAGTAGTTATTAATATATAGAATATTATTGATAAATAATATTAATATAACATGTATAAGTGGTATATATTATTTTTATATTAGAGGTATCTATGTCAATTCCTAAATATACCTCTTTCTTTCCCTATACAATTTTTCCTTGCACTTTCTTTTCTCTAATTTTTATTTTCTATTTCATTTTCTAACCAAAGATAGTGTTAAAGTCCACACAGTTGCTGTAATAAGGACAAACTTAAAATGTTTGGTTAGGGTGACCCTTTCCTTTTAAAATACAAAGAATATATATATATATATATATATATATATATATATATATATATATATGAGATAAGTTGATAACTGTATTAATTAATGTATGGGTATTTCTGGTAGCGAAAGCAATAGATTACTATTTTTTTAGACCAGGGTATCCACCGTTAAACGCAGTGACTAATTCCCTCGCTGGATTGGAGGCACCTCGAAGGGTGGGACAACTGACCCAGGGATTTAAAGCTGCTTCATACCCAAAGCGAGGATCGAACCCTAAACACTTATTTTAAAGGAGGATAATCCAATATAATTCACAACATCAATTAGCCATTATTCATTTTCATCATCAATTATCTATTTTAAATTAAGAAGATTTAATGACTATTTAAACTACTGATTAATATTTAAAACACATGTGACAAATATTTGTCACTAATACCTATAAAAGGACAAATAACTGTCACGATAAATATAAAACACAGGATAAATATATCTTATTGATAATCTACTATCTATTTAATATCTATTTATCTAATCTAATCTAATCTATCTAATCTAATATCTATTTATACAAACAAACCACACTTAAATTACCCAAACAAACCTCCCTATTTACTTGACAACTCATCTAACTAAGGGCAACATTGTAATTTACTATCATATTTTTTTCAAATTTCTTCTCCCAATGAATTTTCTTCTCATTCCCACTTTTTTTCCAAGTTTCTCCTTTTTTTTTCTTTCAAATCAAAACCACCCACTTTCTTTTCCCACTATCTACTATAATCTATGATCAACTAAAACAATCAATTTGCTTATCTCAAAAAACTAAAATAATCAACTGAAACTACGAAATAACTACACACACATATATAAAACGGGATAACTTCACTGATATATAAAAAAATACGAGATTAATAAAAAAGAAAACTTAATGACTATTTAAACTACTGATTAATATTTAAAACACATGTGACAAATATTTGTCACTAATACTTAAAAAAGGACAAATAATTGTCACAGATATATAATAAAACACAGGATAAATCTTTTTTGTTGACAATCTACTATCTATCTTTACTATCTACTATAATCTACTAATCAACTAAAATAACCAATTGAAACTATGAGATAACTGCACTGATATATAAACAAACACGGGATAATTGTACTGGTATATTAAAAAACACTGGATAACTGCAATAATATATATATATATATATATATATATATATATATATATATATATATATATAAACATGGGATAACTGCATTGATATATAAAAAAACATTGCACTGATATATTTGATAATCTTCTATATATCTATCTTTTACTATCTACTATAATCTACTAATCAACTAAAATAATCGATTGAAGGTATGAGATAACTGCACTGATATATAAAAAAACACGGGATAACTGTATTGATATATAAAAAAAAACACAGGATAACTGCAATGATATATATAATAACAGATATAAAAAAACATGGGATAACAACACTGATATATAAAAAAACAATGTACTGATATATAAAAGAACACGAGATAAATTTAGATATTGTTTTTAAATGATACTTTTACATTTTATAGATATAATATTTATCTTTTTTTTTTATTTGAGACTTCTTTTTTATTTACATTAAATTTGTCTTTTTTTTTTCACGGGTGTTGTCCAAACTATTTAAATTATGTCTAACTCTATTCATGAAAAGAACACGGCAGCACCCGTGCGTATGCACGGGTATCCTACTCGTATTCTCATAATATGCTAATTCCTTTTGCCTTTTAAAAAATTAAAAAATAAAATGCATGCTAATTTTTTAATATAAATTGGGTATCCTCAGCAGACAACTGTAGAGACTAATTCCTCGAGTCGGGTAGGACCACAATAGGCGGCAAAATTCTCCCTTAAAAGATTTAACGTTGTTGCATGCTCAAAGCTGGATTCGAACCCACCAAAACCTTGAAAAAAACTCTTATAATCTCATTCAAATGCTATTGAGTAAATGCGTGCTAATTCCAAATACCAAAGTGGATCCAACCAAATACTTATTTGTTATTTCTGAAAGAGGAAACACTACTCTAATAATAAAAAAAGAAGAGAAAACACTACTCTATACAGTAAACACTAAACATTTGCGTTTCAAATTTCATAATGAGAAAGGCATGGTTACGAGGATGATCATTTCATCACCAAGCCACCATCATCACCATCCAAGCTAGGCAGCTAGCCACTAATTTTATCATACTACTACAATAATATATACATTTCAATAATCTCTCACTTTGATGTACCATAAACGAACACAGCTTGAGGCGTCCTTGTTGTTCAGTTGCGAAGGTAGTTGGAAACCTGAACCCATAGTAACATCCCAAAACTTTACAACGTTACCGTTAAGCACCGTTAAATCCTGGGAGGTATACCAGCCATTATCGTTCTCTCCAGTTCTCATCCTCAACACCGTTTCCCAACTATCCCACCACCACTCAGATCTTCCTTCTCTCTTTTCCCATGCCCATTCTGACTCCCCCGTTAACGTCACGTCGCTCTCGCAATCATCATCCTCATAATAATACAAGGTAAACTTCAATTTTCCCTTCGTGACTCCGTCGAAGTCCTCCTCAGCGGCAACAACAGTGGGAACATGGGCCGGCCCATTATCTGCATGAGGCCCACACACCTCTTGAACTGGATCGGGTTTATCGGAAGGAGGGTGTAATTCGGGTTTGAGGGATGGAATTTTGGAGAAGCTGAGAGCGAGCCTTGTCCATAAAGTGTTGAGGAGGGTGAGAAAACGGAAGCTTAAGTAGTTGAAAGCTAGAGTGTCGAGTGAAGAAGAATCATCTAAGACGTTCATCTCTTCGTTGCTTCGGTGGATATTGTAGAAGTAAAAAGGTTTAACAAAAATGTAAAAAGGTTCTTTGTGTGGTATTCTAGTATTTGTCGTGATATTTTAAAAGAAACAACTACTAGTACTATTAAAATGTTTGTAATTGTCAAAAAACACTATTAAAACTTTTATTGAAACTTGTGGCATATACACGTTCCACGTTTGTGAGTTGAATTGAGATTGACAAGATAGCTGTCAAAAAGCAATACCTATGTGAATATTCAAATCTATTAATTTAAGTAAGTACTCTTCTTCTTTTGTTCTGCCCAAGAAAGATAAAAACAACGGGCTGTTTTTTCTCTAAAAAAACACTGTCTTCTTCTTCTTCTTTAGTTTTTGTTGCAGAACTATTTCTCAGAGCAACACCACCTTCATCTTCCTCCTTTCTCCATTTTTTCCACTCTTTTAGCCGTATCACAGTGGTATCAGAACATCTACAGCCGTATCTAGCCATGGCAACCCGTACTCAAGCCGTACTCTCCCGTATCCATAAGAAAGTTTTTTTAAAAATAAATAAAAATCATTGGATACTTGTAGGATACGTATTCGGCTGTATCAGACACATATCCGTATCCAATACGTGTCAGATACGGGTACTTGGGGTATTTTGACGTATCTGGGCTTCAGAGCACTCCCATTATTGCTCCTCCCAAAAGTATATCAAATAATAATAATAATGGATAAAAAGTTTAAAATTTCCTCCACTTCGTTTTGTCCTGCTTTATTTTTGCGCTTTCCCTAGGTTCGGCACTATAATACCGAATCGAGACTATATCTTGATATCATGCGTTATAATATTTGACACATTATAAGTACTGTCTATTAATATCGAACCATAGTACATTTTAATATTGCGCGTGTATTTTATGAGGTACCAAAGTACCAAACCTGTGCGGTACTAAGGTACTAGACAGTACTCATTTATGACTTTTTTATGTGTGCAGAAAATAGAGAAGGAGAAGTGGTTAGAGGAAGGAGGTGGTAGTGGTGAAGCAACAGAAAAGAGGGGAGAAAAAGGTGGTTGTGGCGGTGGTTAGAGGGAGGTGGTGGTGAGAGAGAAGCAGGAGATGGTGGTGAGAAGGAGATGGTGGTGTTGGTTGTGATGAGAGGGAGAAGGAGGTGGTGGTGGTTGTGATGGGGAAGGGGAAGGGGAGTGGATAAGGATTTTTTTGAAATTTTAAAAAGTTAGGGGATGTGAAAGAGTAGTGGGGGCGGTGGGAAAAAAAAGTCCCATAATAACTCATTTGAAGCCCAAAATATTGGCTCATTCTATTGGTATGCAACAGAGCATATACTTCAACTTAATGGACCTAGTGTTTAAAAAAGGGTTTTGATTTTTATACCCCTTCTATTGGACCACTTACCCCACATTTTCATTTATTCTAGTTTTATTCTTTCAAAAATATTCCAAACTTAATTCAAAATTCCAAGGGGGCCAAACTATTAATAAATATATAAAAATAGTTTTTTTTGAAGCAATATAAAAATAGTTTTGTTATTAATAAATACAAGATTCTAATTCTACAAGAAGCTATTTGTTGTTTTATTTTTGAAAAATTTTACACATGACTAATAAAAAAGAAAACCTAGATCTGAAAATCGAACATAGGACTAGAGAGCCACTAACACCAACCCATCGGCTAGCCACTCGATGTATTTGTTACTTTGATATTCATTTTAATATATAATCTAACTTTGAGTATAAAATATATTGTGTGCGTGTGTGTATAAATATTTAAAAAAATTGAGGGATATTGTGGCTATCTCCAGCTCCCAATAAGATCCGCCGTTGTTTTTGGCATGGCATATGGGTGGGGGAACAATCTCTCAACTGGCCTTTTCGGAGGGTATCCTTGTGTCAACTTGCCAGGAGGGCCAGGTGGCGGACTGTAGTGCATGGAGGGATGGTGTCATTGATGCGTGGTTGTGATCGCACTCAGTCCGTTGGGCATATGCGGGGCCTATGGAGGATTCATGGACCCTTCTCTTGCATCGTGTGTTCTTTGTGGGGCCCTAGAGGAATCTACCCTGCACCTATTTTTGCAATGTGATTTCGACCACAAGGTTTGGTATGAGGTTTTTAGCTAGTTGGAGTGACAGATACCTCTGCCCTTGACTTATTTTTTTTATTTATTGTCTTCTGCTCTTTTGGCCACAATGCAAGGGCAAAGAGGGTTTTGAGTACTTTGTTCCTTGGACTCTTTGGGAGATGCACCATAGGTGTATTTTTTGTAATAAAAAAAACCTCGAATTGTGATTTTGTTGTTCAATGTGTTAAAACCCTTTCCTAGAAGTGCTTTCTCGTTAGATCAAATGGTTCTCAGCGCCTTTATTACGAGTGGCATGTGGCCCCATTATTGTGTATTAGTTGAAAATAGCTTTTTTGCTTTCCATGCTCTCTAGCATCCTGTACATGGGTTAGGACACCCCTAATATCCTAATATTGAGATATATACGCCTATTTGCTTATAAAAAAAAAATCAAAATAGCGTAGACATACCACTGTACATCTATTGTAGGACAAATAATATATGTCTGGAATATAAACTTGGTTTAGGATATCAACTCTATTTTGACTTTTCCAGTCACACATGTATGATCCATCTTTTTGATAAGAGAAATGGATTAATAGAGAGTATGAAGAATACTCTAACCCATTTCAAGGATCAAAATAAATAACGCATTGTAAACAACCCACCGAGTTAGTCACCAATCTGTCACAAGGAATCTTCATTTCCTTCCATGTGTTTGGTTCATTGATTATTGTTATATTTATTTGGCTAAATTATACTTTTGATCTCTCTTTTTTCAAAAATTCATACATTTAGTCCACTTATTTTAAACTTCACGCATTTAGCCCTTGTATTTTAAAATTTTTCAGAGATTTAATCCAACAGGGCATTTGATTCTCAAATTAAATGATGTGACACATTTTTGTCTACGTGGCATCTTAGTAGACATAACATGCCACGTTACTAACTAAAAAAAATTTAAAGTAAAAAATAATTAAAAAGCATTTTTAGATTCAATCTTCTTCTTCCTCCCACATTCACTCCCATCTTCATCCCTTACGAATTCTCCTCTTCCTCCATTCTATTCGTCCTCCATTCTGTCCCTTACGCTCACGCGAGATAAAGAATCCTAATTTTGTATCAGCTTCTTTCTTACGCGTCTTCCTAACATTTTAGTTTTTTTTTAAAATTATTTTTGTATATATTTTAAATATTTTGATTTTAGTGTCGTGACATCTAAGTTGGGTTTATTAAATGACGTGGTAACGACATGTGATGTCTACTCAGATGCCACGTTGACAAAATGTGTCATGTCATTTAAATTGAGAGTCAAACACCATGTTGGACTAAAAAAACGACTAATTTTACCGTTGTAAAAAATGATTAATTTTAGTAGTAGTTAAAATGATTAATTTTAGTAGTTTGAGTAGATTATAAAAATAGCGACTAAATTTTTTTTAGTAAAAAACGGATTTTTTTTAATATTTTTGACAAAAAATTTGGAAAAAATTATGAAAAACCAATTTTTTAAAAAGAATTTTTCCCCATCAAGTACAACAAAGGATATTGTTTAGCATCTCACTTTACGTATTTTGTCATGAAATTAAATTTTTTTTCATCAAAAATTTGCATATTTAAACATTTAAAATTTTTTTTGACCATAAAATACCCCTTAAAATATAAGAAAGAAGAAAAATACAAAACCTTAAAATATAAAAGAAGAACCTTGGGTGTAGAAAAAATTCTGATGGAAGGAGAGAACCACACGGGCTGGCAAAACCGGATATTCGTGGCCATGCTTAGATTAGTTATTGACAAAGCTTGTGGAAACTGTGCACCAATGATATATAGTAACTAAAAAAAGTACAAGAAGAAGAAAACAAAAAAAACTGAAACAAAAAAGGAAAATGAGGAAAAAAAAGTGAAGTTGGCGCCTAAAAATGACAAGCCGCATACAATAGATAGATATTAAAGAATCTGAGGATACTGAAGTGAAGAATGAAGGAAAAAAGTGTGTTGATTTAATTGAATCTCCTCAAATTCTTTAGTTAGAAAAAGGGTAAGTTTGGTATTTTGTTAGCGCGTGATTTGTATAGATAGATAGACAATGTCATCAACATGTAATATTTCCTGCAGAGACTAAAAGCAAAATTTTATTGAACTTTCAAATTTTTCAAAGAAGGAAAAAAAACTTATCGATAGAGAAAAAACTAAGTATTAAATTTTTGTCAAAAATTGGAAATTTTTAAATAATAAAGAGGAAAAATGTAGGAGACTTGTATATGAAATTAAAGTAGATATCTACTAAAGAATTTGAGAATATTAAAATGAAAAAGTGAAAAAATGAAGAAAAAATGTGTTGATTTACTTTAATATCCTCAAATTCTTTAGTTAGAAAAAGGGTAAGTTTGGTATTTTGTTAGTGGGTAATTTGTATAGATAGAAGATATATATATATATATATATATATATATATATATATATATATGAGTATTCAAACTATTTTTATTATTTCTAAATTTATATTTTCAGTATCTTTATTTTAGCGTTGGTAAGCCCGGATAGTTGTGTTGGTAAGCCTTTAGAGCCCAGGAGAGAAGGGTATATAAGTTGGTGTTCCCACAACCCGTTGAGTCCGTAGGTGTTCCCGGTAAAACGAAGATATAGAAAATAGATATAAAGAAATAATAATCATGGCCAGACTGCTTAGAACCCTGAGTGAGTTAGGATCCTCTAGGAGAGATAGAGCAATAGTAACTTCTAGTTTATCACAAGAACAATTAGAAACTCGCAGTAACCAAGACAGCTATCAAAATAGAGAACTAGAGATAGCTGAGATAGAAAATAGATTACAAAATTGGAATATGCCTGATATTCGTTATAAGGATGTATATAAATCAAGTGCTTTTGAATTATTTAGATCACAGCATATCATACATACTATAGAATCGTCACGATCTATTACTAATCATCATGAATCAATAAATATGCTAAATGAAGAAATGATAGATGAGCATATTAATCAGGGATTTAGATATATTCATCTTGGATTGATTCAAGTCGCTGTTAAACCTTTGCATAAGCTGGGATTAAATACGCCTGTTTTGTTAATCTTGCGTGATACTAGGATTAAAAAGTTTCCTGAGTCTATTATTGCTATGTTAGAATCAAATCTGAATGATGGTCCAGTCTATTTTAATTGTTATCCAAATTATTCCATGAATTTGACAAACAATTTTACTAAAAACTCATTAGTTATTAATATTCAATGCATGAATGATTTATTCTCTGAAGGAGTTGCCAATATTGATGTCTGTTATAGGATTAAGTACAAAGTTTCTAATGTTAATTACAATTTCAAGGCATTAAGAAGCTCGCCTAGAAATGAAACTGTTATTATGGAGGCTAATCTAAGGCGTTCTAATATTACTACACCCAAAAGATTACGAACCTCTGATATTATTAGCAAATTACCTGAGGAATGAGTTTTATCTGAAGTCATGCCTCTACCCAATATAGAGACAAGACAACCCAGACAGTTCATTATAGAAGATAATGGAACTGTAAGAATAAGAATGAATAGGAGTCACTCTTTAAGGAATGAAGAGCCAATCTCTAGAAATAGCACAGATTCTAGAAGATCTGTAGACACATCATCCACAATTAATGTTAATTTAGCAGGAGTAGACTTTACTCCAAATATTCCCCAACCTTTATATGAACCAGACAATAGGTCAGAATCTCCACCTATGTCTCCTACGGCCTCTCAAATTCTTTCAACCATTACATTAGAAGAAGAATTTGAAATTGATAAGCCCTGGATCAGGAGTGATTTTGAGGCAGATTATAACCAAGACAAGCGAGGTTGGTATTTCACCACGTTCTCCAAAAAACAAACAACTGATTTCCTTCATAAGTTTTACGATTATCTAAAGGAAAAGAGGATTAATATGTATTTCTTCAATTGGTTTGAAGGATACTGTTTAGAACAAAGCTTAGAAAACCCCTTTTTAGAGAAACACATAAATGTCAGTAGTAGGATTACTAAGAAGTGGAATACGTTGTCTGACAAAGTTGTTGAGTCAGTACATCCTCCCTTAGAAGCTGTTAAAATAGAAAGTCACAATGTTTCATTAACTGCTCATCCCTTTAAGTCGCCAGGAGAAAACTCAGAGATTGGAAAAGTTCAATCTCAATTAAATTATTCCAACACCATATTACATACTATTGCAGAACAATTAGACAGAGTAGAGGTACAAATGTCCACTACTCCTTCCTCTTCCAGCAAGATGGAATCTTATAAGGATTTTTCTTTGGATCCAAAAAGACCCATATATAAGTTAATTAATGTCCCTGAAAAAGAATTAAGTGAGGTAAAATTAGGACCAAACACAGATGACCTTATAGGACGATTAGCTAGATTAACTATTAAGGAAGAAGGCAAGGGAAAAGCCCAAGTTAATGTTCTAACCAAAAGTGATGAATTAGAAATGAATAAGATAGGCAGACATAGAAACATGGGTTACCAGGGTAGAACTAGGAACTTCTATCCCAGGCCTAGTTTCCCAGATTTACAGTTTGAAGAAGCTAGAGACATGGTCGCTAGCTCCTATAGTGGCAATTCCATCTCAGAATGGAACATAGATGGTCATAGTGAACAGAACATCTTGAACACTATTCAAGAAATGACTATGGCTGCCACAGCTTTTAAGTCAGTAGGGCATAACACTGACAAGAAAGCAGCTTTACTGCTTATTACAGGGTTTACCGGCCAGTTAAAAGGTTGGTGGGACAATATTCTTACCCAAGAGGATAAGAAGAACATCATAGAAGCCCAAAAGCTAGATCCCAATACAGGTGTCGCATTAGAAGAAGACGCTGTAAATACCTTGTTATACACCATTACAAAGTATTTCGTAGGAGATCCCTCTCAGTTACAAGAAAGAGCTGCAGAACAATTAGCAAATCTCTACTGCCCAACTATGTCCGACTATCGTTGGTATAGAGACATGTTTTTGTCAAAACTATGCACTAGGCCAGATGGGGCGGCAGATTATTGGAAAGAAAGATTCATTGCGGGATTACCAAGGTTATTAGCTGAGAAGGTTAAAACAGACCTTAAAGCAAAATTAGGAGGAACCATACCTTATGCTACTTTAACTTTTGGACAAATATCCAACCAAATTATAGAAACAGGGATTAGTGTTTGCACTGATTTTAAGATTCAAAATAAGATGAGAAATGAATTAACCTAAAGCAGAAAAGAACTAGGTTCTTTTTGTCAACAATTTGGAGTAGAACCCATTAAAGCTCCTAGTAAGAAAACAAAGAAGGATTATAAGAAACCCTCTCGTTCTTATAAACCCTATAAGAAGCATAGGAATTTTTCTAAGGAAGAAAAAGAAGAAAAACCATCTAAAAGGCCCCTTAGATCTTTTAAGGCCAAGAAAACCTTTAACAAGTCAGAAGTGAAGTGTTTTAAATGTGGAAGATTTGGACATTATGCAAAAAATTGCAGAGTCAAACATAAGATCAACGAGATTAGTAAGTTAGAAATATCAGAAGACTTGAAAGAAAGTCTTATACACATCTTGCAGGATATTATGATTATGAATGATGACGATTCAAGTTCGTCAGAAGAATCTTCTTACAATGAAGAAGATTATGTTAACCAAATTATAGATAGCTCTGATTCAGATATAACTTCTGAAGGTGACAACTGCTTAGGACCAGAGTTATGTACATGTGACAACTGCATTAGAAAGATTAATGTTATTACTAGTGATCAAGCTAATACTTTAATAGAGATATTGAAGAAAATGCCTGAATCTTCTCAAAAGGAAGAATTCATGTTACAGGTTAAGTCTATTATAGAAAGAGAAGAGCAAAATAAGGATAAAGTCCACAAGGTGGATTTTAAGGAGATCATGAGTAGGTTCAAGCCTCAGGCTACGACCCAGGTCTCTATCAAGGATTTACAGAATGAAATTTCTTTGATTAAACAAGAAATAGAGCTCTTAAAACAGAAGGATTTAGAGCTAGAAATTAAGTATTTGGAAACAAAAGGAAAGAATATTCTGTCTGGTATTAACGAAGAAAGTACTGCAAGCAGTGACACTTCATATATTTCTTTACTAAATAGAATGATTGTTCATAAATGGCACTGTGTGTTAACCATAGTTGTTAAAGATCAAAGGTTTGAATTTATGGCTTTAATTGATTCTGGTGCTGATATGAATTGTATCCAGGAAGGATTAATTCCTACCAAATATTATGAAAAAACATTAGAAGGTTTGAGTGGTGCAGGTGGTCATAGATTAAATGTTTCTTATAAATTAGCCGATGCAAAAATCTGTAAGGATCATGTTTGTTATCGTACCCCCTTTTTGTTGGTTAAAAATTTGCATGAACAGGTCATATTAGGAACTCCTTTCTTGTCTTTGTTATATCCCTTTAGGGTTTCTCACACGGCTATAACCTCAGAAGCCCTGGGAAAGGAAGTTAGTTTTAATTTTATTAAACCCCCTAGAATTAGAGACTTAAACAATCTTAGAGGAGCATCCACCTCTTCAATTAATTTGATTTCTCAAAAAAGAAAACAGATTACTATGCTAAATAAAGAAATTCAGTACAAAAAAATAGAAGAGCAGTTACAAGCCAAAGCTGTTCAAGATAGGGTCATACAGATACAACATAAGTTTGAAAAAGACATATGCGCTGATCATCCTAATGCTTTTTGGGAAAGAAAAAGGCATATTGTCTCTTTACCTTATGATTCAGGGTTTGATGAAAAATCAATCCCCACTAAAGCTAGACCCATCCAGATGAACCATCAATACCAAGAATATTGTAAGAAAGAGATTAAAGATTACTTAGACAAAGGGTTAATTAGACCAAGTAAATCTCCTTGGAGTTGCACAGGGTTTTATGTTAATAACCCAGGCGAACTTGAAAGAGGTGCCCCCAGATTGGTCATCAATTACAAGCCCTTAAACAAAGTTTTACAGTGGATTAGATACCCTATACCTAACAAGAAGGATTTGATTGGTAGATTGCATAATGCTACCGTATTCTCCAAGTTCGATTTAAAATCAGGATATTACCAAATCCAACTAGAAGAGCAAGACAAATACAAAACTGCTTTTGTAGTCCCCTTCGGTCATTATGAGTGGAATGTCATGCCTTTAGGATTAAAAAATGCACCTAGTGAATTCCAGCATATTATGAATGATATTTTGAATGATTATCAAGATTTCTCTATTGTCTATCTTGATGACATATTAGTCTTTTCAAAATCTATTAATCAGCATTTTGAGCATTTAGACAAATTCTTTGATATTGTTAAAAATAATGGTTTGGTTTTATCTGCTAAAAAAATGAAATTATTTCAAGTAAATGTTAGATTTCTAGGATTCAATATTTATCAAGGAACTATTACTCCGATTAGCAGAGCCATTGAATTCAGTGATAAATTTCCTGATGAATTAAAAGATAAAACTCAACTACAGAGATTCCTAGGTTGTGTCAATTATGTTGCTGATTTTATTCCAAATTTACGTGTTATCTGTATACCTTTATTTAGAAGACTTCGTAAGAACCCCCCTCCTTGGGATGATTCTATGAGTCAGAGTATTAGGAAGATTAAGCAAATGGTTAAGAAATTACCCTGCTTAGGAATCCCAGATCCCCAAGCTTTCCTCATAGTAGAAACAGATTCCTCAGACCTAGGTTATGGTGGTATATTAAAACAAAGAGAGACAGAAACCTCTATAGAGCAAATTGTTAGATATTACTTAGGAACATGGAATCCGGCACAACTTAAGTACAGTACAGTTAAAAAGGAAATTTTAGCTATTGTACTATGCATTACTAAATTTCAAGATGACTTATTTTCGAAAAGATTTTTACTACGGACAGATTGCAAAGCTGCAAAGGATGTTTTACAAAAGGATGTTAAAAATTTAGTTTCTAAACATATATTTGCCAGATGGCAGTCGTTACTGTCATGTTTTGATTTTGATATAGAACACATTAAAGGAGAAAAGAATTCTTTGCCTGACTTTCTTACCAGAGAATTTTTACAGGGAAAAACACCATGAGTAAAAAGGATAACTATGGACCTCCTCTCGAGGGCTCCTCATCAGGTATTACGAAAGGTATTAAAGGTATTACTTCTAAACAAGCATTACAGACCCCTCCTGCTTCTCCTTCATTACAAAATCAAAATCGTTTCACCCCTTTAACACCATTAGCCTTACCCTCTTTTTATCCTTCTTCACCTTCTTCCCCTAACCCTAGAGCTATTAGACCTTCCGTTACCTCTAGGTTAGTTTCTCCTCTGACCTTTGCCATGAATACTCCCACTTCATTAAACACTCAACCAGAGAAATTACCTTTCTATACTCCCCCAGAAAATTTAAATTGTCCCTTTTTAGAAAAGGCCTATAAAAAGATACTCTTCCTCATTGAACCTGAATATGATTCAGAAGGATCATTATTTCAAATAACCTCTAGATACTTTCCTCCTGAATTTCATTACCTTCCTACAACCCCAGAAAAAACAAGATTGTTTTATGAATTTATTTTAGTAGATTCAGACTCCATTGAAGTTACTCACACTTATGATAAAAATAATAAACACAAGATTATTTTCTCAAAATTTAAAATTTTAAAAATTTTATCCCCTTCGGACTGGAAGGCTCATCCTGCTACTTTAAAGAGCTTTTCAAGAAGATTCACTCCTCAGCATTATTCTTACTATGATTATATGGACGCTTGGAATAACATTATGTTCTATGAACCTTATGATCATTCTTGGTTCATATGGTTCAGAAAAGACTTCCCTTTGCAGTTCCCTCATTGGTTTGTTAAATGGTTCCATGAATGGGGCCCAGAGACTAGCATTTACCCTGAATTCGCAGACAAGGCTTTTCAGGATTTCTCTAAAGCAACAAATTTCTTGGATCATATGAAGATTTTAGCTTTTCATGCAACCTTCGGAATTTCTTGGATTACATCCTGGAGTTTTAAAAAGGAATTATCAGTCCCAGATAGCAACATCTATTGGATCGTCAGAAGCATTAAAATTAAGTGGTGGAACAAGTTTAATCCAGAGTTAATTAAAGGATCAGTCTTACAAAATTGGTTTAACAAGAACTCAAAATATCTTATTAAATCAGAAGAAACTGTGAAAGAATGTGAATTTTTAGCAGAAAAATCTAAGTTTTTAGCAGACTTATCATCCTCCTCAAATAAAAAAGAATTCTTAAAAAAGTTACAGGCAGCAATTTCAGAATCAGATATCAACAACGAAGAAGACACAGCCAGCTCATCTCACAGTCTTTCGGCCATGAATGAAGACGACTGTTTTGGAATTAGTGGCGTGCCAGAACTTTAGTCCATTCAAGCTTTATGAGACAATAACAGGTCAGTGACAGCATTATCTCTGCTTTTGAAAAAGCAAAGATTCGATTTTATCTTTAGCCTTAGAATGGCAGACAGCTTCACTGTAAACTTTATTAAAGTTTTGTCGCATTACTTTATTCGAATCTATTATGTAATCATTTAGTTTCCTTCACTGCCAGGTGTAGGTTTTTGAATAGTTTCCGGTTGCCTCCTTCTCCTCTATAAAAGGATGGCCTAGTTAGTTGTTTAGGATCATCGAAAATTCTCAGTTTGTAAGAAAATAAGCTGAAGCTTTCATCATCCTTGTAAGTTTCTTCTGTATCAATAAAAATGTTTTCAATTCCAACAATATTTCTAATTATTCCCTATGTATCTCCTATTATATCCATCATTAATCGGTATATATATATATATATATATATATATATCCTCAAATCCTTTATTTATAAAAAGGATAAATTTGGTATTTTGTTTGTGGGCGAATTGATGGTTTAAATTTACAATTCAAATTATCAATTTTCAAATTACCAGTTTGTTGATAAGAGAACAATTTGAGTTCTCAATGACACATGTATGTGTTAGGGAGTCCAGAGGAGCACCCGGAGTAATAACGAGCTAACCCATGAACCGAACCACCAAGAAACTTGGATACTACATTTTCACCCAAAACCTTGAGGCAATGAGTATATGGGTTCCCTCTATTATATATCATTCAGATAGCTCATCATTCATAATCGATGTGAGACTAAACCACTCATACTTGAATTTTCAATATCTCCCCCAAGTGCGAGTCACCCATATCACTATACTTATCCAAATCAGGATCCACTACTCGCTCCCCCACCGAGCTCAAGCAAGACCCTAATACCAGTTGTTGGGGAGTCTGGGGAGCACCGGAAGCAACAACGAGCTAACCAATCCGGACACCATATCTCCACCCAAAACCTTAAGGCAATGAGTATATGTGTCCCCTCTCTTATATATTCTTCATATAGCTCATTCATAACCGATGTACTTGATCCAAATCAGGATCCACTACCCGCTCTCCCTCCAAGCCGAACCATGACCGTGATACCACTTGTTGGGGGAGTCCGGGGGAGCACCAACGAGCTAACCAATGAACCAGACCACCAAGAGGCTTGGACATCACATCTCCATCAAAAACCTTAAGACAATGAGTATATGGGTCCCCCTCTTATATATATCTTTCGTATAGCTTATTCATAGCTGATGTGGGACTTACCACTTACACACTTGAATTTCCAACGGTATAGTTCAATTGGCCAGGGATTAAGATCCTCTCCATTTCTCAAAAGAAATAGAGGGCCCATTTGGAGAGAAATTGACACAAAAATCTTATAGCATTAATTATGGTGATAAATTTAACCCGTTCATTGGTCATTGTTGTTCTTTAATATAAAAGTAATCTCTTGTATACATACATATACACAATAATATGCAATGTCAAACTTCTCAAAAATAAATTTAAATAAATAATATCCAATAAAATATAATAAACAGTTGGTGAACTCCATATATAAACTCTTGAAATTGAGTCAGGCAGGACTGGGAGCCAAATACAAAATATGCACAAAAGCACAAAAGGAAGCATACAACAAGAATGGACAATATTCAATTATAAGAATATAAAATGCTAATACAAGTTATCATCAACACGGTGCTTGTGGTTTTAAAACAGAAATTAGACTTTTAAGTGGCCGCTGAATCATATGACTGTCAATATAAATAAAACAAAATAAGGTGTTCCAGTTCCTTATAAATTAGTCAATCTGTAGACCATTCTTCTGGTTTTCCCTCTGAAATTTCTCAATCGAGCCTTAACATTGTCTGAGTGGAAGTAAAGCGCATTATATATATATATATATATATATATATATATATATATATATATATATATATACACGTTTTTACGTTTTTGATCAGCTGCGGCCCAACAAATATTTGGCCTAAAATAAGGTGGCGCTTTTACAGTGAGTGATTAATTAAGTCTCTTATCGGTGTACCACTAAAATTAACCATAGAATATTGTGTAAAATATTATGAGTGGTTAAGATTGAATTGACTAGTATTAAAGCTCAACTATTTATGAAGTTTTATACTTTGTCCTACGGTCAATTTTAGTGTTTCACCGGTGATGGATTTAATTGATCCCTTATCCTAGAAACACCTAATAAATAAATTACCATTAGATGTCTTTCAAAATAAATAATAGTCCCTATTATGCAACTCACGATTTTAGTCCCTAAACCTTTTTCTCACGAACAGGTCATCCAATTTTCCCAATTTCTAAAATTAATGCCCTTCTCTAATTTGGTCTCCCTATTACTTCAAGTTACTGTGTTTTGATCAGGGAAACTTAATCACATGAAAAAGCAAGAAGCAAAATGTTATTGCCAAATCAAGTACTGGAGCATATCGTACTATGATCTGTACTACTTGTGAACTTATATGGTTGAAGCACTTATCCCAAGAGTTAAAATTCTGTGAACTCGGTACTTATGTCACAATCAGTTACCATTATACATTTCCTCAAATCTTGTGTATCAGGAGAGGACTAAACACATAGAAATTGGCTGTCATTTTATTAGAGGAAAGATCCTTTCAGGAATCATTAAAATTTCTTCACTAAGCTCCAAATAATCAGCTGGTGAATATCTTCACCAAACATCTATGAGGACCTCGAATTGGTTTTAATGTAACAAGTTGGATGCATATAATATATATACACTCCACATTGAGAGAGTGTTGACTATAGTCATAATTAGTTTTATTCTCTAATTATTATTATTGATATCGTTTTCTCTTTTGGAGAGATTCTATCTATCTAGACTCACACACACATTTGTACCTCTTCTCAAAAGTTTTCAAAATCCCATGGGATCACCTGAAATATATGAGGTGATTTAAAACATAATTTAAAGTACGGTGTCTTTTTTTTTTTTAAAGTTAGATACCTATGTAGGTTTTTTTCCAATTAATTTATTAGTAGCATAAGTAGTGACTAAATTAATTTATTAGTAGCATAAGTAGTGACTAAAATTATTACTGTGGATTATAAAAGTAAATATTAACAAAGTTAGTATTATTAATTAAATTAAAAAATTATTTGAGATCTATAACTTTTGAGACTAGAACCAATTTGCTTTGTCATAAAAACTAAATTTCCAAGGGGGTTGGTTCCCTCCAAACTTCCTTCTTAGGTTCCTTGTTGTTACCCACTCCCAGCCCTAATAACTAGTTTTATTTTCCAAAAATAATGCCAAACAGTGACAGTTACCATTAACAAAATGCATGCATCTCTCTCAATCAATCGTAGATCAGAGGTGACTAGAATTTTTTATAAGGAAAAATGTTATCTACATATGGCAATTAGAGAAGACATTCTACATTTGCTTTATTTTGGTTGAGAGATCTCAGATAATTGTTTGATATCTACTTATTTTACATACCAAATATTAGAAACGTAATATAAATGTTATAATAAACCCATGCCGTCTCTCAATTTTCTCTCTACTCTACTCTTTTTTCTTCTTCACCTACTAGAAGGGGGTGGTTTTAGGTTGGTTTTTGCCTAGAATCACCCCCTCTATATTACTCCCTCCGTCTCATAATAATAGTCGTTTTAGAAAAAAAAAGTTATCCCAAAATAGTTGTCATTTACGATTTTCAATGCAATATTAACATCGGTTGTTTTATTTTCAATGCAATATTAACATCCCAAAATAGTTCGTTTAAACAACCGATGTTAAAAGTATTCACGTCAGACATTTAGCATCCCAAAAAAACGAACAACTATTTTGTTGCGGTGTTCGTTTAGATTTTTCGCCTTGTTGCGGCGTTCGTTTGGTTCAAAGCGCTTTTAACTGATTTATATTAATATGGATCTCATTAGGCTTTGCTAAGGTGTCCAAAGTAGGACACGTTTTAGTAGGACACGTTTATTAGATTAGATTGTATACTAAAAAATATTATAGTTAAACTAAAAAATCATAGTTTAATATTTTAATATAAAATTTAGTTCTCCTTTTATTTATTGATATTCAAAAAATAAAATTAAGAATAAAAGATAACAGTTAGCACATTTTTATTTTTTATTAATATTTTTAATTAAAAAACACATATAATGTACTCGGCCAGCGGAATGGTCCCCGTCCCCATCCTCATCCCAGAGTTGACAGTGGTGGAATTATCTCTCTCGTCCCCGTCTCCACTTGGAAAAATTCCCCATTCACGCTCCACTGTGGGCAGTCCCCGTCGAGATTCTCACGTACAGGTAAAAAACACTCGTTTAGTCGATTGTGAGACTGTGAGTGAAGGATGAAACAATACATCCATCCATAAGTATAGATAACAAAGATCCTTTGGTCACTCTAAGATCTTTCTCATGATCTTCATCAAACTTCCACCTTGAGTAACACCAAGTTTTGCTATCTCCGAACCTTCATCGCAGAGAAAGAGAGTCAGTATGTTGGAAAAAAGTAGATTAAAAAATACTTTATTACCAGATATTGAGATGTTTATTATTAATTATTTTAAAAACAAATTGTTATATTAAAATATTATGTTTTAATTAAAAATTTCATGTGGCACTCAAACATGGGATGCCACGTCATTTAACTTAGTACCACTTCAACCATTAATTTGACCAATTTCGGCTGGAGGACCAAAATCATGAATGAACTATTATAGGGGGATCAAAAATGTAATTAAACCTAAAATATTTGATGTTATAAGTTTGAAAGCAAGATACAAAATAAAATTAGAATATCAATATTCGTATTGCTTATTCCCCATATCTTCTTTTTTAAAAGGGACTTATTCCCCATATCTTATTTGCCTATAAAGCTCCATAATTAATGAGGTATAAAAAATTTCTTGAAATGACAATAATTTATGATATTTTATTTTAATATGAACATTATATTTTTTTTATTAAACCTTATATATTCATTCTATTGTAACATCTATGACTGAATAATTAATAGTTTTTTTTTGACAAAAATAATTAATAGTTGGAGAATGGTAAATATTTTACTTAATAATTAATAAAAACATAATGATGCATTAGATTAGAATTTTTTATCATACGTGCGATATACAATATTAGTTGGAGAATGGTAAATATTTTACTTAATAATCAATAAAAGCATAATGATGCATTAGATTAGGTTTTTTTATCATATTGTTAGTATCCAACGACTTTGCTAGCGACTAATCTAATTTTGTAAAAAAAACTAAATATGCAACGATCTATTGCAATCTAATTAGTATTACTCACTATTAAGAATAAGATTGAGAGTGATGATAAAAAAAATTGAGGGCAAACAAAAGGAATACAGAGCAGCACCGCTTTTCACATCACGCAATAGGGTTTGAGAGAAGTCCCAAATTTAGTGGGATATAGTGACTGTGCGAAGAAAGAACCATTAGTTCAAATTTTATTTTATCTTAGGGTTTCTCTCTTGGTGAAAGCTGTGAAATTGTATCCATGAAACCCTATTGCATTGACGATCGAGACATTGTCTCTAACAGTGTAAGTAATGTTATGGATTATGGTTTGTTGGAAAGTCTTAGCTTAAAACTATGAACGCTATTGAAAATTAAGATTTACACTTCACCTTAACAACATTTGATTTATCTTTGAACTTTTTAAGCAAGTCCTAATCAATCATAATCCCTCAAACATAAAATGTTTTCTCAAATATATTCTCGATGAGTCTCTCACATGAACTTTGAAGAGAACCTACCAATGAGGTCAGATATGTTCCTAGGAAAACCCATAGGATTTATATTCAACATTATTCAATAAATAAGTATTAGATATTGTTGGATATTCAGTAGTATCCCTATTTAAAACGCCAAAAGCTCCTCCGAGAATTCAAGAAGATCTAAGCAAGACTTTTCAATCAGGCTCACTGCATCGTGATTAAATAGAACAAAAGTTGCAAATTCAATATCATATATATGACACACAGCTTCACAATAACCAGAGATAAATTTATATATGACACACAGCTTCACAATATCCTAATTGCACTACTATTTATGATAATTTTAATATTTGGATTTGAATAATTGTATTCACTCTATCCATATCATATCCATCATTGCTTAGTAGTTACTTACACGAACCCAAAATTACTACTTAAAGCAAGTTGAATGCCATGTGAGCACAAATGAAACATAAAATTGAATTCTAGTTTTATATTTTGCAACCCCAACATGTACTAAAATGAAAGTGCAATGCAAAAGATAGAATATTGGTAAACGGAATAAAAAATTTAAAGTTGAAAAGAATGGGGAAAACCAATATGCAGTTATAAGAATACTTACGGAATGAACCCAAAACAGGTTCAGCACCTATGTTATAACAACCCGGCTACCTTGTTGCTCTTGTGCTTCTGGTAGTCTCCATCTTCTCTCGATAGTGGTTCCGGCCGAAAGGATTTTCAAAGCTACAACAGTGATCAAAACAGGAAAAAAAACCACATTGTTATAAGGGTGACAATAACACTTCCGTAACAAGACAACCATAGATGTACCTTCATCGCTGCATCAAGACATTTTTGTTACTATTATAGCAATATCTCACTATTTTCTACATCTGCTATTCAGGGTCTGATTATATATATTGGGGAGTATACCTGTATACAATACAAACGTAAGAACAACTATATCCTTAATTTCTCACTATGGAGGTTGACTATATTGTAGGCACAGTCTTCAATATATTTATTAAAATGAGATGATTGCAAAATTGATAAACTTAGGAAGTACTCCAAAACAATGTTATGATTTCAAAAGCTGAATCTTTTTAGCCATAAAGATACTGCACTGCCAAAATTCCTCTAAAGCTTTATGATCACAGAAGCCGAAGGGGAAAAAACCATTTGAACATGATTGAAGAAAATTTCAAAAACTTCAAAGAATAAAAATATTACCAAGCAAAAGCAAAGAAAACCCATTTAGTTTGACATGATAAAAAGACAAACTTTACAACAGAAGAAATAGAATCAAAAACAAATCACGGTAAGGTGCTAAAGAAGTTGTGGTGGTTTAGAACGTCGACGTCTTGTGGCGGTCGAAGTGGCGAATATCGTTCTTCATCCTTCACACAGTATCGTGGCCAACTTTGTTATGATGCTAACGAAGGAAATTCTTCAGAAATTTAGGGAAAAACGAAACCCTAACGAAGGAAGATAGAAGGAGTGATGGTCAATGGAGAGAGAGAAATGCAATGCTCTATTTCTTCTGATTTTCTTCTTTCGTTGCTTTCCGTTTTGAGTTGATCAAGATGAAAGAAGAGATGAAGGACAAACTTTTGTAGTTCATCAAAAAAAGATTGAAATTTTGTGATAGAAAATGAGAGAAAAAGAAGGAAGAGGAATGTGCGAATGAGAGATGAAGAGAGATTGTCGAGAGAGAGAGATTGGATCCACAAAACTAGCATTGTATTCATTACAGGATCCACAAAATTAGCATTGTATTCATTACTTGTTTTTGTTTTTTTGAAACAGTCAGCTGCAATCAATGTTATTAAAACCGACCCAGTGATCGACCCGAGCGGGTCACTGGTATCAATAAATTTGGTATTAAATTAATAAAAGAATTAGAAAAATGTAAGATATTTGAAAATCAATAAAATTACTCATATTTAATAACATTCTAGTTAATAAATATATAGAATCTAAGATCTATGGAAAGTGTTGTGGAAAAAATATATGTGCAAGTATACACAGTCTTTAACAAGTAATATAGAGATAAGAAGGTTGTCGTACCCACAGGAATTGAATTAATTTTACTAAGTTTAAATTAATAGTAGAGTCAATGATAACAAAAATAAAATATAAAATATAAAATGAATGATGATTGTGGTGTGTGTATAGACAAATTGTAAATTAAAAACAAGTAAATGTAAGTTGTGAATCAGTTGAGAAATATGGTTGGAATGCTTTTACTTAAGTAAGTTCACTTTGAATGTATAAAGTTATAATTGATGAATCTGTAACCATTGCACCTGCAATGGTTTACTGCTACAATCATTGCACCTGCAATGTCTTGCGGTTACAATGATTGCACCTGTAATGGATGCAGTACTAACAGTTTTGTACTTTTCAGTACTTATCTTCAGGTTTCTAAGCTCTAAATAAGTTCACCCTTGCCTAATTAAACTCCTACAGATCATCCCATGAACTATGCTATCCTATGTCTAGGTCTTAGCATGGTTTTAACAAAGTTTCCTATTATTAAAACACTTATTCATGTTAGTTCTTGATTTCAAATCACAAACCATTTCTGAATTTATGACCCTACTTATTTTAAGTGATCAAGTTAAAATAAGTTTGAAAGAATTATCACGCAAGAACTAAATTACAAAAACATCAACATAACTTTATAACATTTCAAAGTTTCATTACTAAGCTAAGGCATCCCAACCACAACGGGTTCAGCTCATGCTTGACATAACTAAAAAGATACAAACAAGATTTCTCATGCTTATAACAAGAAAAACGCAAAGAGAATAAGAGGTAAGAGTATTTACACAAAAGAAGATTCTTTGCATTTCTTTTCTAGCAATGTGGTTGTTTACACTTCTTCACAAGAGTACAAGAGAAATAAATCTACTTAATAACTAGAAACTAGAATATAAAATGTATTGTTGAATGATAAGAATTGAGTGTCCTTCAAATGGAGAAGAGGGTGGTATTTATAGGCTTCATGATCCATCTTCCTTGATCACCAAGTTGTTTCTCTCTCCTCTTGTCAAGTAAAAAGTGTGATAAGAACCCCCATCAAATATTAAGGGAGGTCCAATGGTGTAATGACAAGTGGAAAGTGAGATTTTTCACTTTGAGGCTAGATTCATGAACTTGGCGCCACCTTCAACAACTTGGCCAACTTGCGCTTGCCACTTGCATTTGCTGACATCATCAGGTTGTAGGAGCAATTCTGTGCTACTTGAGTTGATGCAGCTGCAATAGATGCAGGTGCAATGCTTGGGTATGATGCAGGTGCAATACTCCTGTCTTATGCTTTTTACAGCTTATTGCAGGTGCACCTATTGCGGTCTCCATTGCAGCTACAATATTCAACAAACACATCAAAAATACCACAAATTATGAAATTCAATTCTAATGAGTTCCAAAGCTAAATGATGCTGATTTCAACTATTATTCTTTATTTGGATTAACAAATTACTGAGTTCTTACAATAATTCAAGCTTAAGAAGTGTAAATAACTCTATATAAAATAGAGTTATCAGAAAGTGATACAAAATATTAGATGTCAAATAAATATGATATATAAATGTAATATATAAGTATTAAAATACATATAAATAAATATAGTTAGTAGGTAATAGGTTTTGATAGAAATAAAAGAAAAAAAAGGTTAAATATTATATAATACGCTTTAGTTACAACAAAACGTGGTTGCTCAAATGGATAGTGTTGGAAGGTGTGGGTGTGAGGAAGGGGGTTTGATCCCCTGATTCTTCATTTTTGAGATATATTTCGAAATTAATTTTCAATAAAAGCTGAGGTGGATGCCACGTATTTATTTAGAGATGTGTGTGGCTTTTTCTGATTGGTCCTAGTTGTAAGCCTATCTGGACAATCTCATGATTTATATTACTTATGATTATCCCAAATTTTATTTTTAGCCTATATATCTTGTGAAAGATCAAGAGAATTTAAGCCCCGTGGAACTGTGGAAGGCAGTTTATACACATCATACTTGTCTTTTGTAACTTTTCACATCACGAAACATTAAATGATTTTTCTCGTCATCAATATTTTCAAAAATATATTGATGACCTGTGGGGGTGAGGAACACCTTACTGTATGTGTGCAGGAGAAGAGCCAATTCAGGTGCTATGTCAGTTGGTAAGTCTTTCAATACATTCTCAGGTACCTCATTGTCCACCCTCTGTATTGAGAAAAATTCTTCAATTGCAGCTGTGCTCTACATTCTTTTAAGGTGGTGTAACTGAGCCTGACTAGGAGGGTTGCTGGGTTCACCTTGGAGGGTCACAATCTTCCCTTCATGATAGAACTTCAATGACAGTTTAGAGTAATCAGCCACATGAGGACCCAGAGTGGCTAACCAAGTAGTGCCAAGAATTAGATCTGCACCAGCCACGGGCAACAAGTAGACCGGAACTGTGAGTTGTTGACCTTGCACTAAGATTGGTAAATTAGGAATCATGCCTTCTGCCAGTAAACTTTGGCCATTCCCCACCATGACTTTGAATCCAAGAGCTGATTCAATAAGAATTTTGAGGCATTGAGCTATTCTTGGCTGTAAAAAATTGTCAGAACTGCCACCATCTACAAGAATTTGGATACTAAGTTGTCCAATATGCCCTGTAAATTTGAGTGTACCAACGCAATTTGAACCTTTCAGAGCATTCAATGACAGATGGTGCTCCTCTCTATCAACCGTATTCACTTTGCTTGGTTGGTCCATGGTGCTATCATGAAGTCCAGAGTCACTCTCTATCTCAGTGTCTTCACATTGAAGGATCATCAAATGTTTATTTGGACATTTGTGGGAAAAAAAGAATTTCTCATCACACCAATAGCACATGCCCTTCTCTCTTCTCAATTGTCTCTCAGCTGGTGTAATTCTCTTAATGTTTGGGTTTTGTTGGTTAGGGTGCATAGGTCTTGTGGGTGGGGTTTGGAGAATTGGCTTATCTGGTTTATTTGGATTGAAGAGAGTTCGATTTGTGGTTGATTGAGTGTTTGATTGGCTACTGTTTAGGTCTTTATTGGGTTTGGTTGTGGTTGAGTATTTCTCTTCATAGACTTTTGCTAGTGACACTGCCTTAACAATAGATCCTGGGCCATGGATCAACATATCTCTACGAATTTCTGGAGTAAGTCCACTGATAAAACAGTCAATGAGAGCATCGTTAAACAGTCAATTGATGGTCCAAAATCAAGTTCAAGGGCTCTAGTAAAGTCAGACCAAGTGTTAAACGGTTGATTTCTTTGCATCATTTGGAACCAAGGCACGACATGTTTTTCTAAATGAACCGACGTAATCGTTAACCGATCTCTATCTGGTGTTTCATAATAGTCAAAGAATTGCTCAGATCTAAAAATCCAATCTAACACATTACTACCATCAAATCGAGGAAACTCAAGTTTAATGTTCCTTACCTGAAAAGGAGGTCTGCTTGAGCTCGTAGTATGGAGTGACTGACCGGGACTCTGTTTCAGAAGCATTTCCAATGATTTATGGATCTGATTGAGGGTTGCATCTGAGGATTTTTGTCCTATCTCCAATCGCTCGAATCTCGCTTCGTTGGCCGCATCCATGCGCTCAATCTGCTCACGCATATCTATGGATAGCGCTTGAAGACCCTCAGCATTGCGCTTCACCTCTGCGCTCATCTCTTTCATCCTAGTGTTGTCAGCCATGGTGGAATGAAAGCACCAAATGAAATTATCTAACTAGTGCAGAGTAGTAAATGAATGTAACAGTAGAATTGAGGAAGAAATTGTACTTGTGTTATTCAATATTTCCCAGAGAATTCAACTTCTAATGTGTGAGCTAGAAGGACTAAGTACAATGATGTGAAGAAGGAGATGAGAGGGAAGAAGAGATTCCATACAATTCCCACACTCTCATTCACAGTATACTACTATATAGTACTAAGGCTTAGTCACGAAATCCTTGAAGTAACCGTTTGGGATGCGTTTTCTCCCACCCCTTCTAGGACCCACCAATTGATTTCCCAAATCTAGTGTAGATTCACCAAATATTCCAGCTGTCTCTTTGCTCACATTTCCCTTAAGCTGATATTTTCCTTTTTGTCTTATTACAATATATATATATATATATATATATATATATATATATATAAATATATAATTAAACAATCGTTCAATCAGATTTACAAAAGCTTTATAGAATGATCACCAATCTTCTTAAGTGAGAAATTTGAGAATTGGAAGAAATAAAAAATATAACAGAGAGACGACGTGTTAAATATTGACACAGAAAAAGAGTTAATTGAGGGAGTGAGGGAAAAGTTTTTGACATAATGAGTGAGTAAATTTTTTTATATAGGTAATACAAACAAATACCAAAGAAATGTATCCGTCCCTGTATCCACTTGTTAGTCCTTATATAATTTACAAAAATTGCATGTCTTAGTCTTCAAAGATGAAATAAAATATGCATTTTTGTAATGAAGAAAACTTAGGTGTGGTTGGTGCTTTCTTCCGATCACACTATGATACAAGGATTCTGTTGAAGTAGCTTGATAATTCATAGTTATAATACTTACCTTTACATAGAATAACTGTACGGGTATGATAGTACTTTTACACTAGTTAGCTTGGGCATTTTAGTCAATTGACATTGTATTAGATATATAAGTTTGACTTTGAAATTCAGTCAATATAATCTTGATTCTGTTATAATCAAAACAGACTTTCTCTCATCTTTCTCTCTGCATGAGTGTGTGTGTTTGTCAATGGAGCAGTGCTTGCATTGACATGGCATCTAGAGCTTCGTTTCAAAGGGGATCCAAGGGAAACACGAGTGTGAGATTGTGAATCTCAAGTGAGAAGTGAGTGTAACTTCGCATTTGCAATTCGCATTGAATTGAAAATCGAAGTTGAACGAAATCGCAATTCTTGATTTCGAGGGTTTGGGGAAACACGAGCGTTGGTGTGATTTGATTTTAGAGAGAGAAGATGAACGGAAACAATGGAGAATTCAACACTCACTTACCGATATTCAAAGGTAAGAATTGGAGTCGTTGGTCAATTCAGATGCGTGTGCTATTTGGAGCACAAGATGTGCTTGAATTCGTGAATGAAGGAGTTCCAGAACTTGCGGAGAATGCAACGGAGGCACAGAGGAATGCACATCGTGAGAAGAAGAAGAAAGATCAGAAGGCCTTGTTCTACATTCACCAGTGCGTTGATGCAAAGATCTTTGAGAAGATTGCTGAATCTACGACATCGAAGGATGCGTGGGATACACTAGTGCGTTGCTATGGTGGAGATGCAACTGTGAAGAACGTGAAACTTCAAGGACTGAGGAAGCAATATGAGAACGCGAATATGAAGAACAATGAGAAGATCGCAGACTACATTTCGCGCATAATCACTACTACAAATGAGATGAAGGCGTGTGGAGAGACGATCTCAGAGCAGATGATTGTAGAAAAGGTACTTCGTTCCCTTACCGTTCAATTTGATCACATTGTTGTAGCAATTGAACAATCTAAGGACACTAGCACTATGAAAATAGAGGAGTTACAAGGTAGCCTAGAAGCACTTGAAATTAGAGTAAAAGAAAGAGGATCAGAGAATGAGAATGAGCAAGCACTGAAGGCTCAAACTCAAAAACCTAATTCTGGAAATAAGTCTAATTGGAAAGAAAATAAGTGGAAATCTAAGAAGCAACAGTGGCTAGAAAATAAGAACAAGAAATCTGGTAATGTAGAGAAGGGAGAATCATCAAATAGTGGAAGGAAGAAGTTCTATAAGAACCAGAATAATAAAGAAAAGTTTGATAAAAGGAAGATTCAGTGCTTTAATTGTGATAAATATGGCCATTTTGCTGATGAGTGTTGGTCAAACAAAGAAAATAAGAAAGAAGAAGCTAACATAGCTCAAGGAGATTCTGATGAAGAGCCTGTGATATTGATGGTAACAACAACAACTGATGATGGTGTGATTACAGAGTTGTGGTATTTAGATACAGGCTGTTCAAACCACATTACTGGTAACAAACAGTGGCTGATCAATTTTGATGGTAGCAAGAAAACAAGGAGATGTGCTGATGATGAGTATCTGAGTGCAGAGGGAATGGGGGATGTTCTGGTGCAGATGAGTGATGGTACCAATGTTCTAATTGAAGATGTTTGGTATGTACCTGGTATGAAAAGCAACCTGATGAGTGTTGGCCAGTTACTAGAGAAAGGATACTCAGTGATCATGGAGGACAGTGAGATGACTCTCTATGACAAGAATAAGAAGCTGATTTTCAAGTCTCCACTTGAGAAGAACAGGACCTTTAAGGTAAGAATTGAAGCAAGTGAAGCTCAATGTCTCAGCATTACTAATGGTGAAGGAGACAGTGTATTGTGGCACAAAAGATATGGACACCTAAACTATAGGAGTTTAGGTCAATTGAAGTCCAAAGAGTTAGTGCAGGGTATTCCTAAGGTGACTGTCAGTGATAAAATCTGTGAAGTATGCATGAGAAGCAAACAAGCACGACTTCCATTTACATCAGAATTACCTCCAAGAGCAACACAACCTCTGGATGTTGTACAACATTCTGATGTATGTGGGCCACTTGAAGTCCCTTCTTTAGGTGGGAACAGGTACTTTGTGACATTCATTGATGAGTTCTCAAGAATGTTATGGATTTACTTGATCAAACAGAAGAGTGAAGTGTTTGAGCAGTTCAAGAAGTTCAAGAATTATGCAGAGAAGCAAAGTGGCAGCATATTGAAATTACTGAGAAGTGATGGTAGAGGGGAGTATAATTCTACTGAGTTCAAGAGTTACTGTGAAGAACAAGGCATAGAGCATGAAGTTATTGCTCCCTACACACCTCAACACAATGGTGTGGCTGAAAAAAGAAATAGAACGATCCTTGATATGGCAAGATGCATGTTGAAGGAAATGAAACTGCCAAATAATGTGTGGGGTGAAGCTGTGTCCACTGCAGCATACATCTTGAATAGATGTCCTACAAAGAGATTGAAAGACAAGGTGCCACTTGAAGTGTGGAGTGGAAAGAAGCCCAATGTGGCTCACTTGAAGGTGTTTGGGGCTGTGTGCTATAAGCATGTGCCAGATGTGAAAAGAAGAAAATTGGATGAGAAAAGCTGTCCAATGATACTTGTAGGGTATCATTCCACAGGTGCATACAAAATGTATTGCCCTGTGACAAACAAAATTGAATTTAGTAGAGATGTGGTAGTAAATGAAACAGAGATGTGGGATTGGGACTCTGGTAGAGCAAAAACTACTAGACCAGAAACAGTGATGATTGATGAGGACAGTGAAAATGCAATAGTAAATGAAGATGTGCCTGTACCAGTGATGAATGAAGAGCAAGAACCACAACAACAAGTTGACAGTGAGTCTGAGTCTGGTGGAGAACCTGAGACACAGAACAGGCCACAAAGACAGAGAAATCCTCCAATCAGATTTGCAGACTATGACTTGATTGGTGAAAATCAAGTCAACAGTGATGGTGATTTGGTCCAATTTGCACTATTGGCTAATGTTGAACCACTGAGTCACACAGAAGCAATAAAGGATGAAGTGTGGAGAGATGCTATGAAGGAAGAATTGAAAGTAATAGAAAAGAACAAGAGTTGGGATTTGACAGTGCTTCCTCCCAACAAGAAAGCTATAATAGTTAAATGGGTCTTCAAAGTAAAGTTGAAGCCTGATGGTTCAGTAGCAAGGCACAAAGCTAGGCTGGTGGCTCGTGGATTCTTGCAGAAGGAAGGTCTAGACTACAGTGAGGTGTTTGCACCTGTAGCCAGACATGAAACAATTAGACTGGTGATAGCTCTAGCTTGTAGTAGGGGATGGACCTTGCTACATCTAGATGTCAAGTCAGCCTTTTTGAATGGTCCACTTGAAGAAGAAGTTTATGTGACACAACCTCCCTGTTTTGAGGTAAGAGGCAAGGAGCAATTGGTGTACAAGTTGAATAAGGCATTGTATGGCCTTAAGCAAGCTCCAAGAGCTTGGAATAAGAAAATTGATGCTTTCTTCTCTGACCGTGGCTTCAAAAAGTGCACTGTGGAGTATGGAGTGTAGGTAACATGACACTAGTGTGCCTTTATGTAGATGACATTTTATTGACTGGTGACTGTAAAGCTGAAGTGAATGCTGTGAAGAGTAAATTGATGATGGAATTTGAAATGAGTGATCTAGGAAGAGTTGTGTACTTCCTAGGAATGGAATTTCTTTATACTTTTAAAGGGATTCTACTACATCAAAAGAATATGCAATTGAAGTTTTAAACTGATTTAAAATGTTAGATTGCAAGCCTGCTGTAACGCCTGCAGAGGTGAATCAAAAACTGGATGCTGATGCTGATGGAGAATGTGTAGACTCTACCTTATTCAAGCAATTAGTTGGATCTTTGAGATACTTATGTAATAGCAGACCAGATATATGCTTTGATGTAGGTGTTATAAGCAAGTTTATGGAGAAGCCTAAGATGTCACATTACATGGCTGCCACAAGAATACTGAGGTATGTGAAGAACACTTTGAGGTATGGTGTCTTATTTCCTGCAGTTGCTGATCAAAGTTGCTAGAAGTTGTTGGGTTATTCTGATTTGGATTGGTGTGGGGATAAGGTAGACAGAAGGAGTACTACAGGATACGTTTTTATGTGCTATGGAGCACCAATATCATGGTGCTCAAAGAAGCAACCAGTGGTTGCACTCTCTTCCTGCGAAGCTGAATACATAGCAGGTGCTACTGCTGCCTGCCAAGCCATCTGGCTGAGATCTGTGATGACAGAGTTGGGCATTGCTGCCAATGATCGCATTAAACTCATGATAGATAACAAGTATGCAATTATGCTTGCCAAGAACCCAGTTTCTCATGGGAGAAGCAAGCACATTGAGACCAAGTTCCATTTCTTGCGTGATCAAGTTGAGAAAAAGATACTTGAGGTCTGCTACTGCAATACTCAAACACAGATTGCAGATGTACTTACCAAGGCTCTGAAGACTGAGCAGTTTCTGAAGTTGAGAGCTGATTTAGGTGTTATGCAGTTTGACACTATGAATTAGGGGATGGTGTTGAAGTAGCTTGATAATTCATAGTTATAATACTTACCTTTACATAGAATAACTGTAAGGGTATGATAGTACTTTTACACTAGTTAGCTTGGGCATTTTAGTCAATTGACATTGTATTAGATATATAAGTTTGACTTTGAAATTCAGTCAATATAATCTTGATTCTGTTATAATCAAAACAAACTTTCTCTCATCTTTCTCTCTGCATGAGTGTGTGTGTTTGTCAATGGAGCTGTGCTTGCATTGACAGATTCATTATTTACACCATTCATTACGTTTTAGTTATTTTTTTAAAAATTAATACATGTTGCATGGTGTGATTGAAAAACAACACCACTACACCAACCAAACCAATAGAATCACACCTGAGTTTTGTCGTGTCGTAAATTGCAGAGACTATTGATACGCTTCATAAGTTATAGGGATCAAAAATATATTTAATACTTTTATTATGTATGTGGCAACGTAAACTCTATTCTTCTATCGACACGTGTTATATTCCATTAAATATATATATCATTTTTACTTTACTTGTAACTAAAAACCATCTTTGAGCCATGCTTGATTTATGTGTGAGAGATGCTGCATATATGAATCACCTTTGAGGGAATTTAATTTGTTTTTTTGGCAACATAAAATTTAGGGTGAGGGGATGAAGTTTCATGCATTTGTTTGTTATAACTTTTTAAAATGTAAAAACTAAAATTTCCTTTAAATGATAAAGAGATTCAAAAAATAATTTTGATCATGGATCCAAGAGGTGATAGAAAAACAACATCATTTTTTCTCATAGTTTTGATTAATTCTCTTCTACGTAATTACTTTGTTTATTTCTTTATTGATCGATAAGCTAAAATAATGAAACAGGGAACTGATTTCTTATAAAATTGTGACTAATTAGTAACAGAGCTATTTGTGTTGACTTTACCAGCCAATTTAATAATTGAATTGTTTGGTAGATAGAAATCCCAATTTAATAACTGAGTTGAAATTTTTGCATGATCAACATAAAAGTAAACCAATTCCCCTTCATACCCATTGTTTAAGTCAATCTTTTAAATGAATACATATTCAATCAATTAACAATTGCCTTTGAACCATGATAACCTATAACCAATATTTTGAAAATTGAAACCGAACTGATTATTGAACTAGTGAAGACACTAATTTAAGATTCAATGTTTCAAGCGTGTCTCAAGACTGTAGTTAGGACGAAATCAATTAAATCTATATCTTTAATATTATATAGTATATTAAGTGATAAATTTTACATATAACTAAATATTAATAAATAATAAAAATACTATGCATATGCATATGTAATTTTATAACTTGATTATAATATTTTATTTGACTAAAGAATATATTTTTTGAATTAAAAAACTAGAAATTTTAATTCTTTTAAACTAGCCGGTTCATACCTGTTCCCATCTCTGGTTTTTGGCCTCCTTTGATCAATTTTTAGTCAATTCTTAACTGTTTCTGAAGCAAAAGGGTTTTTATGACGGCCCAAACCGAACAACCAACTAGTTCCCGATTGAACCGGCCGGTTCAGTTCTGTTTTCTGAACGGTATATAATCATAACCACCAACTTTTCCGTCTAATTAAAAATTGTGGTCACCACCATTTTTTTTTAATTCAACACGAAATTTACCAAATTAAGAAATTATTTTTCAAAGATAAAACTTACCAAGGAGAGAAAACTGTTGTAATCTGCGTTCTGTAGTACATTGCAAAAAAAAAGGAACTACAGGACTCGCAGGAAAATACGTTTTTTTTAAGTCATAGAAGGGTCTGAACCATATTCTCCTTAAATAATAGTAACAATGATGAATTGATTGAAACGTAAAATGTAATTTTTTTTTTTTTGGTACAAAACACAGAAAAAAAGAAAAAAGGAGAAGGCTAGGACACCCTAGCATCAACCGCGAGTAGGCTCTCGACCCCGGAGAGAGGAGAGCTTCAAAAACTAATACCCCTCAAATGCCTATTTGCATATTTCGCTAGGAAGTCCGCCCAAGAGTTGACTTCACGGGGAACATGATGAATCTCCAATCCTGGAAGCGTATCCATAAGGGACGTAATCTTCAACAAAATGGAGGCATAAGCGTGCACCATATGATGATCCGATCGAGGATGAGCTCAATAGCGTCACTACAGTCTGACTTACAAGTAGCATTAGAGATTCCCAACTGGAGCAGAAGGGTCAAACCATGAAAGATAGCAAACAATTCTGACATAAGAGTGTCGCCTATCCCGTCCTTAGAAGAAAATCCTCCAATCCAATGGCCATATTCATTCCTGACAAGACCACCTGAGCCCATGTCACCACTTAGCGAGCAACTCCCATCAACATTGAGCTTAAAGGAACCGGGGTTGGGATGACACCACCTAATCCCAACACGAGGGGGAGAAGAAGTAGGGGAGTGGTACTGGTTGATGATATCCACATGCATGAGGTTAACATAGTGAATGACATGCTGAATCTTCCATGAGCAATCACCGAGCAAAAAGTTGTTCCTCCATCTCCACAGCCACCAAAGAATCACGAGAAAAGGAAGAGACATATGACCCTGAAGCATATGCAGAATCCACGTAGTGAAAGTGTTAGCCTGAAATCCCTGCACATCCATGAAATGAAAATGCTGCCAAACCTGCACAGACAACAAACAGTCACGAAAACAGTGCATCAAGTCTTCACTCGCCCCAGTTGAACACCGAGTACAAATAGGTGAGTCAGCCATGTTGCAACGGTGCCTCAACTGGCTCTGTAAACGTAAAATGTAATTTAACGCAAAGTATTCTATCTGCGACCGTGTTTTTGCCAAAAATTTATGTTAGAAAAGTACCAGTATTATTTACCAAAAAAAAAAGAAGGAAAGTACCAGTATTTCTTTTTAAAAAAATAGTCAAAAAGAAGATAGTTTTTTTAAATTTACTTAGTCATTAATTCAAAGGAAATCATAGTCTCGTTGTTCAGATACTGTTTCTGATATATACGTATGATTTCTATAGTACTTCATATAGTCAATGATTTTGCATCATCACAAAAAATATTTATGACCTTTGCTTTTCTTAAATTTTGATGTGCAAAATATCTTTTGGAATTTGGAGTGCTTTAGGTGTGAATGTGACCTATGCCTCAAGTTTCCTCTCATTGGAGTGACACTAACTCGTTTTTGCCTGTTTTTAGATATGAGTTTTAGAAAAGGTGTTTTTTGTATCCTCTAGATATGTTTGGGTTGGGTTATGCTCAATTTGAATTGTTAAGGGTGTAACCTCCTTTGGCATTTGTATTAATCTTCTGTTGGGTTTTCATTCCTTTCACGACCTATCGGAAAAAAAAAGCTTGCGGTATGTTTGGTACTACTAGAGCTTATGACTCTAAATGGTAAAAAGTAGCACGAATAGGAGATAGCGGATAAGCTAGCTTATAGCTGATGTGATAGTAAACAACAGACAAGGTAGTAGACTAAATCTGAAAGTGTTTGGTAAAATTAGGTGTTGAACTAACTTATAAATATAAAATAACATAAATGAATATTTGTAATTTATGCTTAAAAATGAGAGAATTTTCATTTAATAAAGGACAAATGCGAAATTTAACTAAAGTAACAAGGGTAACAACACAAGAGAAAAATGAAATACTATGAGTTATAACCTATAAGCTCAACACTACTTCAAGTAGCGTTTGAAAAAACGTTATAAGCTAATAGTACCAGCATATACGTTATAAGCAATCCACAAAACACTAGTTTTGTGGCATTGTCAAACAAAACCTATATCGTTTTACACGAGCTTATAGTGTTTTTTCATACGCTATTTAAAGTAGCGTTTGAACTTAAGACTTATAACGTTTCATTTTACCTCTCATTTTTATGCTTATTATTTTATAGACTTCCTGTAAAGCTGAACATCTCCTTAATTAGGGGGAGACACTTGGTCTGGAGGTGGTTAACGACGTAGTTAACTTTGAAAGAAGTCTATGAAAGAATGCTTAAAATTCAATGTGGAATTTGAGAAGACTTTTGACTTGGTTAGTATAGGGTTCATAGATTGTATGTTAGAGAGGTTTGACTTCTATGATAGGTAAATTGTATGGGTCTTAACTTGTGTTTTATTTGGTAAGCTATCGGTTTTTGTCAGTGGTAGCCCTACATAGAAGATTAATTAGTATTTCAGAGCTAGGGTTTGAAGACAGGTGCAACCCTAGGTCAAAAATTCAGCAATGGCAAGGATCAAGGTTCACGAGTTGAGGCAGAGCCAAAGGCTGATCTATTAGCTCAGTTGAAAGATCTCGAGGTCAAGCTTGTTTTGCTAAGGTCACCGGCGGTTACCCTAGCAAACTTTCCAAGATCAAGGTAGTGAATTTGTCGATTGCTCAAGTTTTGACAGTGATTTCTCATAATCAGAAGTCTGCATTGAGGGAAAGCTTATAATTAAGAATAAGAAGTTCATCTCATAAAAAAAAAGAATAAGAAGTTCTTGCTACTTGATCCTCGCCCAAAGAAGATAAGGGTCGTTTGCAGATACCAAGCATCGGGCTTCATTGAAGACCGAGGGGGAGAAAAAGAGAGAGACATATTTCCCATTGAGGAAATTTGCTATTAAGGCAAAGGAGATTAACATCCTAATTAGTTAACAAGTTTTGGTATATCTGCTCATGCAATTTCTTGTTGGTGTTATTCGTTATGTGAAAATTCACTTCATCTTGAATACGATTTCTGGGCCATGATACTTTATGTCTTTAAGGAACTAGGATCGAATTGATAATCTCCTAGTGGACATCTTTTAAAATTTGATGAATGCATTATGTTTTTACTCAAAATAATTGTAAGAAGGGTACTCCCTAGCATCTTTTTTATTCCCCTGATAAGTGGTGTAAGGCCTTTGTGGAAGGCCATTCTGAGATATTTTGAGCTTGCTTCGAGCTCGAAGGTGAAATTTTATAAAAACAGCCTTATATGGGTTAATGTGGATGCCTCATTCAAGTCCATGGATGGGAGGTTTTTGAGGTGTAAGGTTTCTCCAGTATCGCCATTCACGAGGTTTTTATCAATATATTAACAATAACTTCGTCAATTTGTGGATTTAGGTAGGTTTTGGGAAGTGGGGGATTTGCATAGGATGCGCCTCTCTGCTTGGGCAAAGACACTAGCTTATAAGGAACTCGATCATGGGGTTTACTTATAACTTCCGTATCCTTAACATTAACATTGTATAGGAGGCCAGATCGACGAATGCATTTTTGTCCGCAAATCTTCTTGTATGGGTGAACTCAATGATATACTAAGGCATTTGTCCTTGAGAAGATCGGAAGTGCTTGACGTCTTCAAAGATAATTGTCTTTTCTTGGCAATTGGTTGTATATAAGATTCCTACGCAGGTGAATCTGTTTGACAAGAGGGTCATCCGATATGTTTCTTGGACCATATGTGTGATTTATGTGGTGTCCACCAAGAGTCCAACTTTCATTTCTTCATTACATATGATTTCAATTTTTCTTTGTGTATTTCTGGTAGGTGGGACGAGAGATGGTGTTGCCCTAGCTATGCTACTTGTTTAGCCTTTAGGACTCGTGGAAAAAGTTTAGCATTGATCTGACATTCAGTCTTTAGGTTGTTTTAGAGTGCGCAATACATGATTGTATCTTCTCAACCAGGGTTTTGAGCTGCTTGGAGTTGGTGGAGAGGATTCAACATTATCTTAGAGATAGATTTTGGCAGGGACGTATATGTGTCTTTGTATCAGTGGTTTGTGAATCCCTTTCATTGTATTAACAGGTAATGATTCCTTGGTAGATTTTTGTGGTCTTGTGGTTGAATCATATATGGTCTGTGAGTAATCTAGTAGGTGTCTTTAGTAGTTTGGGCTCTATTGGGCTTATTGTGTTGGTGAGGTTTGGCCCAACACTCTTGTATGATTGTATTAAATCATACAGAAATCAATACAATCAAATCACTTTTGCGAATTCTGTTTTGCCAGTTACAATTGGCATCAGAGCAAGCGTTGACCTGTAACCGTTCTAACAGAAATCTTGCGAGTTCCGACAAAGCCCCGGCAGCCATGGCAGATCGTGAAACCGGAAATGGAGCGTTCTCTCAACCAGCTATTCCCAAATTCGAAGGCCATTACGAATTTTGGGCAATGCTGATGGAGAACTTGTTGCGCTCAAAGGAGTATTGGGAAGTAGTTGACAAGGGAATCCCAACATTGGCGACGAATGCGTCATCGGAGCATTAGAAACTCGTCGCAGAAGCGAAACTGAAAGACCTCAAAGCAAAGAACTACCTGTTCCAAGCTTTGGATCGAAGCATTCTCGAAACAATCTTGAAGATTGACACCTCCAAGGACATTTGGGACTCGCTAAAACAGAAATACCAGGGTTCGTCGAAGGTAAAGAAGGCTCAATTGCAAGCCTTGAGACGTGAATTCGAAATCTTGTGCATGAAAGAAGGGGAAGGTGTGAATGAGTATTTTGCAAGAACTCTGTCCATCGTGAATAAAATGAAGTCGTACGGTGGGAAAGTAACTGAGACTGATGTGGTTGACAAGATCTTGAGAACGATGACACCGCAATTTAACCATGTGACCTGTGCAATTGAACAAGCAAATGACACTGATACTCTGTCAATTGATGCACTTCAGAGCAGCATAATGGTGCAAGAACAACGAATGAAGGGACAGAAAGAAGATGAGCAAGCATTGAAGGTCACTGGATCTGCAAGAGGTGGCAGAGGAAGGGGCAGAGGATATGGCAGAGGAAGGGGTAGGCAAACATCTAAAGAACACATTGAGTGTTACAAGTGTCGCAAACTGGGCCATTACCAAAGTGAATGCCCAAGTCTTGATGACAAACAAGCCAATTTTGCAGAGTATGATGAAGATGAGGAAATTCTCCTCATGGCTTATGAAGAAGTTAAAACGGAATTGAAGAAGGATAAGAGTGACAGATGGTTCTTGGACTCGGGTTGTTCCAACCATATGAGTGGTATCAAAGAATGGTTCTTTGACCTAGATGAAAGCTTCAGAGAAACTGTCAAGCTTGGAAATGACATGAAGTTGTCTGTCATGGAAAAGGGAAACATCAGGATCAAAATTGATGGTCGCGTGCAAGTGATCATTGGAGTTTACTACATACCAGAATTGAAGAACAATCTTCTGAGTATAGGACAGCTGCAACACAATGGGCTCAAGGTGGTATTTGAGGATGATTTGTGTCAAGTATTTCACAAGGAAAAGGGATTATTGATTACTTCCAAAATGGCAAACAACAAAGTATTCACAGTAATTGGTAAACCTGTTGTTTCCACATGTTTCCAAACTGTGAGCAAGGACAAATCTGAGTTGTGGCATAGAAGGTATGGCCACCTTGGTTATGGCAGATTGAAACTCTTGAACCAGAAGGATATGGTGAAGGGTCTTCCAGAGATCATTGAACCAGAAAAGAACTGCACTGAGTGTCTCATTGGCAGTCAACACAGAGAAAGCATGTCCAAAAGAAGCAAGTGGAGAGCATCCAGGAGACTTGAATCGATACACTCTGACATATGTGGTCCTATCACACCTGCATCAAATGGCAACAAGAGGTATTTCATTTCCTTTATTGATGATTACACTAGGAAAGGCTGGGTATACTTGCTTAGTGAAAAATCTGCAGCATTAGACACTTTTAAGAAAGTTAAAAGCATGATAGAAAGGGAATCTCAATGTGCAATTAGTTGTCTTAGGACTGATAGAGGAGGAGAATTCAATTCTGATGCATTCAATACATTTTGTGCTGAACAAGGCATTAGAAGACAATTGACTGCTGCCTATACTCCACAGCAGAATGGGGTGGCAGAAAGAAAAAATAGGAGTGTCCTGAATATGGTTAGAAGTTTAATCAAAGAAGCAAAGTTCAAAAGAGTTTTGGCCAGAGGCTGTCAAGTGGTCATTTTACCTTCTAAATAGGTGTCCCACCACTTCCTTAAAGGACATTACACCAGAGGAAGCATGGAGTGGGCTTAAGCCCTCTGTAAACCATCTTAGAGTGTTTGGTTGCATTGCACACATGCATGTACCAGATGTTCATAGGAAGAACTTGATGACAAGAGTGTCAAATGCATCTTTTTAGGAGTTAGTGATGAGTCTAAAGCTTATAGACTCTATAATCCTATCACTAAAAAGGTTATAATAAGTAGAGATGTTGTTTTTGATGAGAATGAAAACTGGACTTGGGAAGAGAAAAAGAACAGCAGCAATGGTAGTCACCTTGAGGAAGAGGATAGTAGTAATGGAAAAGGTCAAGATGAAAAGGAAAGCAATGACACAGTAGAAGAAAATGATGATAATCAAAATGTAGAACTTGAAAACTCAGAAGAAATTGGCAGTGGTGGAAATTCAGAGTCTGGAAACAATGAAAATATGCCTAACACAGTGTCTAGAAGTGGCAGGACCTTGAAAAAGCCTGCTTATCTCGGTGAATATGCTTTGACCACTGAATTGGTCAGTGACAGTGATTTAATTGAAGAAGAAAACATACACAGCCTAGCAGTAATGGAGGGTACTGCAGATCCTATTACCTTTGAAGAAGTAGTGAAAGAAGACAAGTGGAGAAAGGCAATGGACAATGAAATATCATCTATTGAAAAGAATGAAACATGGTTACTAGTTGAGCCTCCTAAGAATGTTAAGACAATTGGTGTAAAGTGGATTTTCAAGACCAAGTATAATGAGAAAGGGGAGATTGAAAAACATAAGGCCAGGCTGGTTGCAAAGGGGTATGCACAGCAGTATGGTATTGATTACTCTGAGGTTTTTGCTCCTGTGGCTAGGTGGGATACCATAAGGTGTATACTAGCCATAGCAGCTCAAAAGGGATGGAATGTCTATCAGTTAGATGTGAAGAGTGCTTTCCTTCATGGAGAGCTTGATGAAAATGTTTTTATTAATCAACCAGAGGGTTACAAGGAGAAAGGGAAGGAAATGTGGGTGTACAAGTTGAAGAAAGCCTTGTATGGCTTAAAACAAGCTCCAAGAGCTTGGTACAGTAAAATAGAGTCCTATTTCACTAAGGAGGGATTCAAGAAGTGCTCTCATGAGCACACATTGTTCACAAAAACTCAGAATAATAATGATATCATTATTATTAGTCTTTATGTGGATGATGTTCTGTACACCAGTAATAATATTCATATGATTGATGATTTCAGGGAATCCATGAAAAAGAACTTTGACATGTATGATCTTGGAAGAATGAAGCATTTTTTGGGTGTTGAAATCACTCAAAATGATCAAGGAATTTTCATAGTTCAACAAAGGTATGCCACTGAAGTGTTGAACAGATTCAAGATGCAAGAAAGTAAGGCTGTAGCAAATCCTGTTGCTACTGGAACTAATCTCAAAAGGTGTGAAGGAGACAAAAGCATTGATGCCACTGTCTTCAAACAGATTGTGGGAAGCCTGATGTATCTCAATGCTACAAGACCAGACTTGACCTATGCAGTGAGCTTAATAAGTAGGTACATGGATAAACCAACTGAGAAACACCTCATTGCTGCCAAGAGAGTGCTCAGGTATCTGAGGGGTACCACTGGGCTTGGTATTCTCTATAGAAGAAAGCAGAAGCAGAGTTTGATAGTTACTGTGACAGTGACTATGCTGGGGATGAGGAAGACAGAAAAAGTACTACTGGTTATGCCTATATGCTAAGTGCAGGTGCTGTATCTTGGTCTTCCAAGAAGCAACCAATCGTGACACTCTCCTCAACAGAGGCAGAGTATGTTGCTGCTGCTTATGCAGTATGTCAAGGTGTGTGACTGATGAAAATACTTGAAGAATTGGGATTAACTCAGAATGAATGCTTGACCATTCTGTGTGACAACATTTCTGCCATTAAGTTGTCTAAGAACCCTATCATGCATGGTAGGACAAAGCATATAGATGTAAGGTTTCACTTCCTTAGAAACCTCAGCAAAGATGGAATAATTGAGCTGAAACACTGCAGCACTCATGATCAAGTTGCTGACTTGATGACAAAAGCAATAAAGAATGAGAGCTTCACCAATCTCAGGAAATATCTAGGAATGTGCTATCTGGAGGAAGCATTGAAGTAGTGTTGTTGCATCAGTCACTGGTCTTATTGTTTTTTTGTCTGCCAAGTTTGTAATGTCTGTAACACTGTGTATTTTTCGTTTTTGTTCTCCCTTACTAATGAATGTAAATCTGGTCTGCTATGTACATGTTGTCATATGCATTCCAGTTTAAGGGAAAGAATGTGAGTAATCTAGTAGGTGTCTTTAGTAGTTTGGGCTCTATTGGGCTTATTGTGTTGGTGAGGTTTGGCCCAACACTCTTGTATGATTGTATTAAATCATACAGAAATCAATACAATCAAATCACTTTTGCGAATTCTGTTTTGCCAGTTACATGGTCACCTAATTATTTGGTTTTGGTTCCTTTTCGATTTGTTAGGAAATCGATCCCTCATTGAAGCTTTCCTCTCCTGATTTTTAATATATTGGAGTATTCTTTGTACTTTCCTTTTCCTTTCATATTCACACACATACTCACTCACACACACATACTTTTATTTTCCTTTCATATTTGTGTGTGTGTGATTTTTTTAGAAAAACTAAAATATGAGTACACAATATAAATTTGATATAAACATGATGAAAAAACAAAAAAACACAATAAGTAAAACATATATAACCAAAAATGGTACAATGAAATATAGAAAATTTGTTTTTTTTTTTTAAAATAGTAAAATGGTTCGTTATTATATAGCATAAAATAGAGACTATGTAAGAAGAAAAGTTTCAATATATCATAAAAAAAGGAATGAAAAGTTTACTTTTTTACTAACATATATTTATATATATATATATATCAGACCATATATAGATGGTGACCGATAAGTACTCACGAGTACTCAGTTAGTACCAGTACTGGGTACGAATACGGTACGTCTCTAATTTTGGAGCATGTACCCATATATATATATATATATATATATATATATATATATATTGCTCTTAAAGAAACAATTGTTGTAAGACCATTCGATTATGCATTGATGCAATGATATTATTGATGAACAAATGGTATGAAATAAAACCGGTATGTAGCACGAAAGTTCTCAAACATTACCAATGAACTTTCGTAAGAAATAATATATAATATTATAATTGTTGTACAAAGCTGGCCAAATAAAATAGGTATGTAAACACTTTATTTGTCTTGTTTTCATTCATTGTCAACTAGTACAAGTCTACTCCACGTGATCACAAGAGTGACGACTGCATGCAACTTTAGCCATCTATATAAACCCATCTTACAACCACGTATTTCATTGCACTGATCACGAGTCACCACTCTCACACACATTACATTACACACCAGCTTCTACTTGTTGCAATAAATTTGCTTAACTTTTCACTATACCAAAAACATGGCTATGAAAATGATCCATGAAAACCATCATGATCATCCTATTTTGGCATCTAAAATTGCCATAATAGGAGCTGGAGTAAGTGGCATAGCAGCTGCTAAACAATTATCCCACCATAGCCCTATTGTTTTTGAAGCCTCTGATTCCATTGGTGGGGTATGGAGACATTGTTCTTACAATTCTACTAAGTTACAATCTCAACGTATGGATTATGAATTCACTGATTTCCCTTGGCCTGATAGAAACAACTCTGATTTTCCTACTTATATGGAAATATTGGATTACTTGCACTCCTATGCTGAACACTTTGATGTTCTCAAGAATATCAGGTTTAACTCTAAGGTAGTGGAAATCCAGTTCACTGGCAACCAGGAATACTCTCAGTTTGGAGGATTACCTCATGATCATGACTATGGAAGCCTACTTCCTGGTCAACCTATGTGGAAAGTTGCTGTGCAGACCAATAACTCAGATACCATTCAGGTCTTCATTCTCCTCTAACTCAGACTATTTTAAACTCTTAATTTAGTTTATCGTTACGTACCGTGTTATTGATGCGTATTCACCAACTTTATTGCTGACTAATCTTCCGTGTTATTAAACATATATATACCTAATTCAAGGTTTTATAAATTTACCGTTGTGGTTTTAATTTTCCGTTTCACCATCCACCACTACAACTGCGATCGCAGCGATAATTACAAAAACCATTATATCACGGTCCAGAAAAAAAACATGATATATCATTTTTTGTTTTGAACTTTTTTCCAACACTCTTAATATTTTATTTCATATATAATACATTATATGTAAATATTGATATTTATTTCACTTATAAAAAGTTATTACCAGAAAAAACTAAATTAGTAACAGAAAAATTGAAATCTGTCGCTAATTCTAGTGTCACAGAAATTACTGACAGAATTAGAGACATATTTTATATTTTCGTCACTAATTTTCCCCTTCTAATTTTACTTAATATTTGATTATATAAATATAAATATGATAGACTATTAGTAATTAGTAAAATTTATTTTGCTTATTAAAAATGTAATCATTGATTATAGATTAATATTAGGAGAAAATTTAGACACAATTCGTCAATTCCTAGAGTGTATCTCCGATAATAGCATAACACGTCTATTTTTTTTTATTTAAAAAAACTGATAATAATGCATAAACAGTGTGGAAAACTACTTTGATATGTCACATCATTGGAGAGCCGCACAAAAATTGTTTTCCTTAATTATAATAATTTTTTTTATAACTTTTGAACAATAGGTAGGTTCCAAAGTGTACGGATACAGTCCATAAAATAAATCAGAGAGTATATTGATTCACACTGTGTTAATTTATTTTATTTTCTGAGCATATATACTAACCATGTATGTATATTTCAGTGGTACAGCTTCGAGTTTATTGTGGTGTGCGTTGGGAAATATGGGGACATAGCGAAGATTCCATCGTTTCCACGCAGAAAAGGTCCTGAGGTATTCAAGGGCAAGGTGTTGCATACTCTAGATTACTGCAAACTTGACCAGGAAGCTGCTACTGAACTTCTCAAGGGAAAAAAGGTTGCAGTCGTCGGTTTCAAAAAATCAGCTATCGATTTAGCCGTCGAGTGTGGACAGGCAAACCAAGGTAAATTAATTTCGACTCTCAACTCACTCAATCGAGTCTAGATAATTAGTGTGTATTTTGAGTGCAGATCATCTTCAATTACTGGACAGTTTTAATAAAAGTGAACTAGACATATCAAATAAAATAATAGTATTATTTTACTCTTTAAGTCTATCTCTCTATTACTGAAATTGTCCGATAAATAGAGAGAATCCCAATCCGTATATTTTAGTATGTGAAAATATTCGTATATATATGAAGTCTGAACATATTATTAGTCACTTGTCAATTAACTAGTTTGAATTTCTTCTCGGTTGTTGTTTCTGATTTGTTTTTTTAACAAAAAAATATATAAAAAACACGTGTTGTTGATGAATTAATGTGAAAGCAATTGATGCCATGCATGGATTGCTTATAACAAAATTTTCTTGTTTATTTTCAAAATTCAAACACACTTTTTTCCTCACACACTTTTTTCCAAAAATTGGTTCTACTTGTGATAGAATTATTATCTTTAATGGCCACAACAAAACATTTAATTTGGTAGTAGTAAATCCGTAGAGAACTAGTGATTCTTTACTACTTCATCCGTTAGTGTTGTTTAAATTTTATACAATAATACAATGAATACTAAATTTGACATATTTTCCTCTTTATAATCACCCCGTCCCTTAAGAAAAATGATTTAGTGGTATGAATTTTTTAAGAACATAATTTATCATTTAACTAATGATCTCTCCACTTAATTAAACGTGGGTCATTTATTAGATGTATGAAATTTCCATAGTAAATATTTCATTGAAAATGTAACCAACAATAAATTTGGAACAAATTGATTTAGCTAAAATAACAAATAATTTGGGACGGATATAGTAATAAATAATCTTTTTTGACAAAGTTTTTTAAAGATATAATTAACAAAAAAGGAAAGTTAATGTTAACACTCTTTTCTAATAATTGACACTTAAAAAGGAAAGTTATTGTGTTCACTGACATTAGTTTTCCAAAAGATTTCTTTTCGGTTGGCATCATTGATTGTTTTAGTATAAAATAAAGGCTAAATACCTGTTTTGGTCCTTTATGTTTGGGCGAAGTTTTACTTTCGTCCTTTATCTTTTTTTGTTTCATTTTAGTCCTTTATGTTTCATTGTGCAAGAAAGTGAGGGACCAAAACGAAACAAATTAAAAACTGAGAGGGACCAAAATTAAACCAAATAAAAAAGCAGAGGACGAAAATGAAACAAATAGTGCTAACGGTAGGAACGAAACCGAAACAAAAATGAAACATAAAGGACTAAAACGGAACAAAAAAATGATAAAGGACGAAAGTGAAACTTCGCCCAAACATAAAGGACCAAAACAGATATTTAGCCTAAAATAAAATAAAAAACTTTGACCTGCGGACCATTTTTTTCATTATTCAATTTCAGGTCTATGCAATAATTTACGCAAAAAAAATAAACAACACACTAAAAAAACCAATAATTTACGCACCAGAATTTGTATTCATATGAAAACAATTAGTACTAACAGACATGTCAGTTTTGACAGGTATATTTTTTGACATTAATATTTTCTCTTGGTTAGAGAGACTTTTCAAAGTTTTCATATACACGCCCACAAAAAAACAAAATTGGATTGTTAAAAATAGGAGCCAGTTGGGCATTATAGTTATAGGCTAATGCAGTAATCAAAATGATGATTAAAAAATATGTAATAACTGTCAGATACATTATTTTAATATCTATATTTCAATTGTTGTTTTTGTTTCTTAATTAAATTTCAACATATTTAACAAAGTTGTTCTGACTTATTCTGAAGGACCTGAAGGACAACCGTGCACCATGGTGATAAGGACTTTGCACTGGACAGTTCCCCATTACTGGATTTGGGGTTTGCCATTTTTCTTGTTCTACTCAACAAGATCTTCTCAGTTTCTCCATGAAAGACCAAACCAGGGTTTACTCAGAGCCCTTTGCTGCTCAATGCTATCTCCAATGGTATAAAAAATAATAATGCTTGCAACTCCGAATAAATATTATGCCCAAAGTTTTAAATCGCAATCATAATTACAGTCGCCCATCAATTTTTAATATTACATAGAACCGCAGTCAAATATAGCTGATGTAGTCTCAAATTGTGATCACAAAGACATCTAAAATCATGATGTCACGGCCTAAGTCGTGACATGCTAAAAGTGTGCTAATGTTTTCTTGTTATGCAATAACCTATGACAGAGGCGTGGAATTTCAAAGTTCATTGAGTCTTACCTTCTGTGGAAACTTCCATTGGAAAAGTATGGATTAAAACCAGAACATCCTTTTGAGGAAGATTATGCATCTTGTCAAATGGCCATCATGCCAGAAAATTTCTTCTCTGAGGTTGAAAAAGGCAAAATTGTATTTAAAAAAACATCAAAGTGGTGGTTTTGGAATGGAGGAATTGAGTTCGAAGATAACTCAAAAGTGGAGGCTGACATAGTAATCCTAGCAACTGGTTTTGATGGAAAGCAAAAGCTCAAAAGCATTTTACCAGACCCTTTTCGCAGCCTCGTGGAGTCCCCTTCTGGTGTTATGCCTCTATATAGGTAAGAATTACTCTTTATGATCTAAGAAACACCGACACAATCACTGACACCGGATACGATATTGACATAGACAGACACATAGCACATGTTTTAATTTTTAAAAGTGCAAGTAATTGTGAAACTAATGGTTGTGTCTTGGTAATTATGAAAGGGGAACTATCCATCCATTGATTCCAAACATGGCATTTGTGGGTTATGTTGAGAGTGTTTCAAATCTTCACTCTTCAGAGCTACGCTCAATATGGCTTTCTGGATTAGTAGATGAAAAATTCAAGCTTCCAAGTGTTCAGAGCATGCTTACAAAAACTCTTGAGGAGATGGAAGTAATGAAAAGGTCAACAAGGTTTTTTAAGAGGCACTGTATTTCAACTTATAGCATCAATCACAGTGATGAAATATGTAAAGATATTGGGTGGAGTTCATGGAGGAAGAAGAGCTGGATATCAGAAGCATTTGGCCCCTACACTAGTCAAGACTATGAGAAGGAAGATTGAATACATAACTTATAATAATCACTCTATTAGCAATTGAATGTAATAAAGTATGGAAATAAATATCTTAGCAGTTAGTTTGGTGTCCTCTTAAAAATGAGAATGAATTCCTCTCAAAAGAATAATGAGAGTGAAAATGTTCTGGATAGCTCCCCAAGAGTCATGTTTCAGAATTGTAGCTATAAATATTTCAAGGTTGTAGAAAAGTTGTTCAAATAAAATCCTATAAAATTATGAAGATTGTTATTCCATGATAGGAACCAAAATTTCTCATCTCTCAAATGAACAACAATGGAACAATAAAACTGTATTAATGGTGATAAAACTGAAATTACAAAATGTAAATGATAAATTAGGCAATTCGAGAAGCCTAGGATCTCCTAAAAGCACTTATAGAGGCCTAATCTCTCCCATAGGAATAACTCCCAATTTCATACTTGCTTAATGATTCTAATCCCCCAACTCCTATTTATAACCTCCACTAACTCACACACTTTCCCTCCACTTTGCCACATAAGCAAGTTGGTTACAACCAATTCACTCCCTAAGCCATAATCCCCTACATCTCATATATTTAATTTCTTTCCCTACATCACATTTATTTAAGATCGTATCAATACTCCCCCCTAAACATTCACCTTGTCCTCAAGGTGAAGATACCAAAGACAAACAATTAATACTCTTCCACCCGGGGATTCCATAGCTTGAAGCAAGTTGTCCCAATAATGCAAGAAGTGGAGTATGGTTCACCCGGATCCCATAGCTTGAAGCAAAATGTCCCAATAATGCAAGAACTTGAAAAGCGGCCTCCTGGATCATAAAGTATTGGGACTTCTCTATTTTTGTTATGTGAGATTCCATGAGTTTGAGTAAAAACTTCTAACGAATCAATGGTAGTGGCAACATTCCTTCTCATGGCTTCAACCTCAATAAATGAAGATATAATATTAGGTGACCGTCCTCCTTCTTCCACAATGATAGGCCAACCAAGAATTTTTGAAAATAAAGGAGAAATGTTGAAGAGTTGATCTCTTTGATTGTTTAATCCATCTACTACTTGCGATGCCCTTCCAGTATTAGTAAATATAGGAGGGGTAATAATAAAATTGTGGGCCTGGCCCATAGGATTAGAAGTGAAGTCCACTTTCTTTTGGAACCAACCAAACCCAATCAAATTCTTATCCTTTTCAGCTATTACTGTTGACACCACCCTCTTTATATCAAATGGGTTAGATTTACTCTCCTGTAACTGGGCTTGGCCCATTATGTAGAAAACAGAGTCCACCTCCTTTGAATTCCTTTCAGTCCCAAGCCCACACTGTCTTGGTCCATTTCCCTTTTTTCTTGTAACACCCCTCTGTTTTTAGTGAATTGGGGAGGTGTAACTATAAGATGTTGGTCCTGGCCCATTGACTTAGTCCAGAAACCCAATTCACATGAGATCCAATCTGCTCTCCACTTTCCTCTTCCTCTCAAACATGTCGCTACTGTCAGTTACGAGAGAGAGAGAACGCTTTCCCAAATCGCGAGCAAACTGCACCATCTCCGCCACATTCACGGCGCTGTCCGGCGTCTCCAACGGCGGTTCTCTGTCGTCGTGTCGCACCTCCCTTCCCTCTCTGATCCTTCTATCTATCTTCTCTACTTCGCCTGAACCAGTCACGAGAGAGAGAAAACCTTCTCGCAGATCACAATCTTGAACAACCACCTTCGCAGTGGCTCCTCCTTTGTGCGAAATACACATCTCTGACGTAGCTGCTCCCTGGTCCGGTGGTTCCGGTGGCGGTTCCTCCGTCACCGATTCCTTCTCTCCGCCGCACACTTCAGTCTCGTGAGAGAGAACGAATTCCCCCAATCTGTTCGTTGTCCACACCTCATTCAAGATCGCGCCTCCGTCCGTCGCCGTCGCCGTCGCCGTCGCCGTCGAATCTTCTGGCTTCAGTGGTGGCGATTCCTTATCATCTCCATTCCCCTCTGATCCCTCTAGTTTAACAACATCCAAAGGTTCTCTAATGGAACCTTCGCCTCTGATCCCATCATTTTCCTTCACAAATTCCTCTGGTGCGCTGATGATCACGTCTTCCTTTCCTCTATCTGAATCTTCTGATTTTCTGGATTTCACAACCTGAAGTGAGTTCTTATATTTCAAATCTGAGAAGATCTTTTCGTTTTTCTCCTCTAATTGATCACATTCTTCCTTCGCAAATTTAGTCACAGTGTCTCGTTCAAATCTGTTCCCACTTCTTTCAGTTGGAGGGCGTTGCCGGCGAGTTTGGCGTCTCACAGGTTCTGTATCTAGCATTCTGAGGCATCGCTTGATTTCTTCAAGCTTGGCTTCCACACCCTCCACACGATGCTCTAAACTGTCCGTACGGTGCTCTAGACCTCCTACTCTAGCCTCTTTTCTTTCGCATTGAATCCCTTTGATCACCCGGAATCGAATGCTTTGATATCAATTGATAGGAACCAGAATTTCTCATCTCTCAAATGAACAACAATGGAACAATAAAATTGTATTAATGGTGATAAAACTGAAATTACAATATGTAAATGATAAACTAGGCAATTCAAAAAACCTACGATCTCCTAAAGACACTTGTAGAGGCCTAATCTCTCCCATAGGAATAACTCCCAATTTCATACTTGCGTAATGATTCTAATCCCCCAATTCCTATTTATAACCTCCACTAACTCACACACTTTCCCTCCACTTTGCCACATAAGCAAGTTGGTTACAACCAATTCACTTCCTAAACCATAATCCCCTACATCTCATATATTTAATTTCATTCCCTACATTACATTTATTTAATTTAAGATCGTATCATTCCACATGGCAAACTCAAGCCCCATAATAAAGATTATAATGGATGGCCATTTAGTCACTTAGCAAAAAATTGATCAGCTAAGTTACCATATGCAAAAGACACTGATATGTGGCAATGTTTGTGACAATTGAATGCAATTTTTCATCCGGGAGAGGTTATAAATGTTTGCACTCTATAGGAGAAGAATTGTTGTATTTATCACTTTCATGTGATCAAAGGGTGCAAAATAAGCTAAGTAATTACAATAGTTACAATTCATAGTTACTACATACTTGAGTGACACTGAATCAGAAGGCTTTAAAGGCTCTGAAGTAGTTTCAAGGTCTCATCAACGTGTTTTTCTGGTTGGAACTGGTTGTTGTAGACGAGCTGAACCACACCATTTTTGTCAAGAACGTATGTTTCTCTCCCAGGCAAAGCTCCAAAGAAATCACCCGGCACTCCCCACTCTTTCCTTACCTTGTTGCCCTCATCACTCAACAATGTAAATGGAAGTTTGTACTTCTTGGCAAATGCCTACATTCCATGCAATGCATTCAGCATAACAATAATATGGTTAATTGCAACAACAAGAACAGCTAAAAATGCAGGGAAACTTGTAATTTTTACCTTGTGAGAGGAAGAATCATCACCACTTATCCCAATAACCTCTGCTCCTGCTTTCTTGAACTTCTCATAGGAATCCCTAAAAGCACATGCCTACAATAATAAATAAATCAAGTCAGCACCGTAACTAAATCCTCAGTTCGTACAAGTTTAAGAGTTAGTTATTATATAGATTTTTGTTTTCTGTCACAGTTAGTTACACTTAGTTAGAGTTAATTAGAGAGTTAGTGTTATAAATAAGAGCATAATGTACACACTAATCATCTTTTCGTTATGTATAATTCAGCTTTGTTCCTTTACCCTATTGTAACAATTTTACTCTATCAGCAGCAGGACTGTATAATTCAACTTTGTGCCTTTGCCCTATTGGAATTATAGTGAAACTATTTGATAATTTGTATACATGTTTTTCACATTTTTTTCCACAATTCCTTAGCGAATGTTGGTAATCAACTACTATCAAATATTAAATTATGGAGTTAAAAATAGCTACCTGTTTGGTACAGCCAGGGGTCTCATCAGCGGGATAGAAATAAACAACAACGGGTTTTCCTTTGAATTTGGAGAGACTCACAGTCTTGCCATCTTGATCTTTCAGCGTGAAATTCGGCGGTTTTGAACCTTTACTCACCTGACATTGACAAGGAAATCAAATGCGGCTGGCTTGTAAGTAGTTAGTTAGCATTATTACCAGCAACAAGAAAAGGTAGTAGATTATGAAGGAACGTACCTTGGCAAAAATGAAACCTGCTTTCAGCGAAGAAGAAGAAGGGATTTTGGAAATTGAAGAATGAGATAACCTGAGGCCAAAAAATTGAGAAGTTGATGATAGTGTGGAATTAGGAAGTGAGGAGGATAGACATTGAGAAGTGGGAATGCGAGGGTGAAAAGAGGAGGGAAGAGTGGGGGATGCCTTAGCCACCGGCGATGAACAAAATGCCAACATGCTATTACTGCTAATGTTTCCTTTTGGGAGGTGGAGGTGGAGATAGAGATAGAGATAGAGTTAGATAGATAGAATAGAAGAAGAGAGGATTGCGTTGCGTTTGCTTCCCTTGCCTTTATGGCGTGGACGAATCCTCTGCCTCTCCCTCTCCCTATCCCTATCCCGCTACTAACCACTAACTGCTTTTCAGTTTTAACCTTAACATTGTAATAATTCCCAGGTTCTACAAAATATCTGTATTACTTTTTACCGTTGGTGAAGTGAGTTATTGATAGTAACTTAGGGTGATTTGACTCCACAACTCTAGTTATAACTTGTTTGGTTTGAAAACACAAATTATATTGAACAAAAGTGAGAGATAAGGATTGAACCTCACAAATTCACATTACATATTTCTCTCCCACACTACAACGTTTTGTCCATCTCAAAAAATACCAAAATAATAATATTTCCTACTCATTCTCTCTCTCTCCTCCTTCTCATTTTTCTTTATAATTTTTTAATTATATTATAATATATGCTATATAAAATCATTATATACATCAAAAAGAGAATTTTAGTAAATTTTATATTTTTTTGCATGTACTATTCATTATTCATCAAACAGTGTGCGACACAACACATTGTCCAATATTATTCTGTTCATTACTTATCTATTTCTAAATCAATCAGACCCTTAAAGTACTATGCTGTTAATTAATATACCAAAAAGAAATACAATGTTATTAAGACAGCGTTTGGGGGAAAGGCACGATCAAGAAATTCAACAAACAAACTGGGTTATCTTATGAGTAGAAGCAAATGAAAAATAAGTGAGATTTTTTAAAAAAGAATGACAAATGTAGGAAAAATGAACGGGAAAAGAGTTAGAATTGAATGTGGTCATTGGTCACAGAGGTTACAACAAATCAAGAGTGGAGGATAGCTAAGATTCAGATAATTTAATATCCAAGTTTAAGTTATATTTCAATTTGTTTGTTAGTTTGATGGTTAAAATATTTGGTAAACTAAATTTATATTATTTCATGAATATCCTGAAGTTACAAAGTTTAAAGACAAGGGGATTAGAAATCTGATATATGGCAATGTTTGTCACAACTGAATGCATTATTTTCATCCGGAGAGGTTACAAATGTTTGCACTCTATAGGAGAAGAACTTATTATATTTATCACTTTCACGTGATCAAAGGGTCCAAAATAAGCTACCTAATTACAATGGTTACAATTCATAGATACATACATACTTGAGAGACACTGTATGACGGGAAGGGAGACAGAAAACAAAAGAATGAGAAGGCTTAAAGGCTCTGAAGTAGTTTTAAGGTCTCATCAATATGCTTTTCTGGTTGGAACTGGTTGTTGTACACGAGCTGAACCACGCCATTTTTGTCAAGAACGTAAGTCTCTCTCCCAGGCAATGCTCCAAAGAAATCACCTGGCACTCCCCACTCTTTCCTCACCTTGTTATCCTCATCACTCAACAATGTAAATGGAAGTCTGTACTTTTTGGCAAATTCCTACATTCCATGCAATGCATTCAGCCTAACAACAATATGGTTACTTGCAACAACAACAAATGCAGTGAAACTTCTGATTTTTACCTTGTGAGACGAAGAATCGTTAACACTGATCCCAATAACCTCTGCTCCTGCTTTCTTGAACTTCTCATAGGAATCCCTAAAAGCACAGGCCTGCAATAATAAATAAAGCAAATTAAATTAAATCTTGGTAGTCATCTAGTATCCAGTATTAAATTATAGAGTTAGAAAATGTTTAGAATCATATAAGCTGAAAGAGCATACTTTGTATTGGTTGCAGGAATAGAAGAGGTACCTGTTTGGTACAGCTAGGGGACTCATCAGCAGGATAGAAATAGACAACAAGTGGTTTCCCTTTGAATTTGGAGAGGCTGACAGTCTTGCCATCCTGATCTTTCAACGTGAAAGGTGGCGGTTTTGAACCTTTACTCACCTGACAAGGAAATGAAACGCGGCTGGGTTGTAACTTGCAACTTGTAAGTAGTTAGTTACCATTGCTATTATCAGAGAAAACAGTAAATTCTGAATGAACTCACTGAATTGAATCGATCTTCAATGAATTGATGGATAGTGGCTGTGTACTTATATAGTTATATACACAGCCATATAAGTATTGATCACATAAGAGATACAACTAACAATTAACTAACTCATAACAATAAGAGACAAAAAACCCGTTGGTAACAAAGTAACAAACTAATCTAACTACTACCATAATTAAATAATGTTATCAGTATTGTTGCTCAATACTCCGCTGCAAGCAGAGAGGTTCATTTTGTGAACATTCAGCTTGGTTAAAAGGTAGTGAAATTGGGCTGGATCAAGGTGTTTAGTCAGAATGTCTGCTGGTTGATTGATGCTGGAAATAGGTAAGAGATGAAGGAGTTTGGATTGGAGTTTTTGTGGACAATATGACAATCGATTTCTGTGTTTAGTATGTTCATGGTGGAGGGTTCGCTGCAATATATTGAGTAGATTGGCTATCAGTTATTTCAGCATAAGAGGGAATGGGAAATGAAAGACAGGTAAATCTCTCAAAGAAGATAACATGGTATTCTGCTTCAGAGGAAGAACGAGAAACAGTGGAAATAGAGGAATATGCAAAAGCCAGTGACAGATTTCCTTGTATCAGGAAGGACAACTTGCCTAGTCAGAATCTGAGAAAGCTTTTAACTGTAATGTGGAAGTAGAGGAATAGAAAAGGCCATGAGATGGAGTAGATTTAATGTATCTTAGAACCCAAATGGCTGTTTGGTGGTGTGTAGTAGTAGGACAACTTTAAAATTGACTTAATTGCTGGACTGAGTAGCTCAGGTCGGGGCCTTGTGGTTGCAAATAGATAGTCTTCTAGTTAATCATCTTTATGCTGCAGGATTAAGTAAAGGTTGTTCTCCGAAATTCTGTAATTTGGTGTCCTTGGTCATTGGGGTTGTGGTTAGCTTGGAACCAAGTAACCCCATATCTGCTTATAATAGTTATTCAGATTTTAGGAATTAAGTTGGTTTGCTGAGTAGGTTTCGGTTGTAAATCGGTTAGAGACAGTTTAAAGGATAAAGAATCTGAGATGAGGTAGGGGAAAGATGATGTAAGGTTGCAATGAAAATTTTGTTGGTAGATAGGAGCTTTGTTAATTCTAGTCGATCTCCTAGGCTGGTTATCAGGTTCTGAGAGGGTGAGAGGTTCTGTAGATGGTAAGGGAGATCTAGTGAGAGATCTGGTTTCCATAGTAGGATGTTGATTAATGGGAATATCCAGGAATAGGGGCTTAGAGTCAGAGGTGTGATGTGAGAATGAGGATCTGTGTGAATGGGTTGGAGGGATAGATTGATGGTAAGGGAACATAGGTTCATGAAAAACATGTCTAGTAATGAAAACGTTTCTAAAGTGTAAATCAAATAAAATGTAGCCCTTATTACCTGAATGAAAGCCAAGGAAAATACATTTTTTGGCTCTACTATCAAGTTTGGTACTCTTATTGTCAAGAAAGGTGGGAGAAGTGGCGTACAACATCTCAAAGGGATTGTCAAGAACAAGAGTAGGTAATCTATTGATAAGAAAAACAGCATGGCAAACAGTATGACCAGAAAATTTTAGGGAGTTTAGAACGAAAAAAACGGCTCTAGTGACCTCAAGTATATCTATGTTTCCTCTTTACCTTAGAGTTTTGTTGTGGGATCTCCACACAAGAAGTTTGGTGAATGATGTCATGAGCATCATAAAAGGAGGGCATGTTGAATTATTGTCCATTATCAGATCTAAGAATCTTGACTTTGCCATTAAATTGGGTGGAAATGCTAGGCCTGGCATCAGACTTAGTTTTTAAAAGATATAGCCATATGTGTCTACTAAAATCATCGACTATAGTCAACAAGATATTGGGAACCTTGAAAAGAGATGATGCTTAAGGGTCCCCAAATGTCCATGTCGAGGAAAGGGCAATTTGGTTTGTGTAGCCACATAACCAAGGTACATTGTTTGCCATTGCCTCTTCCTCTACCTGTTAGGTTGATTTCTTCCTTGTGATGTGGAGGACCTCTTGGCTTTTTCTTTCTTGTTGTATAACAAGGGAAAAGACTTTGTTCATTGGAGGTAGGGGATCAAGCATTAGAACTTGAGTTTTAACATTCTAGTATGAGTCATTTAGATCTTTTAAATTTTAATAATGAAATTACGTATTCAACCTCTCTTTGCTGCTCCATGGATATTGTAAGATCACATAGCCATGAATGATTCCAAAAACAAGACGGGTTTGGATTAAGAGTTTCAAGTTCCTCCCAAATGGACTTCAAATTAGTAAAGAAAGTGGAGAAAACAGTAAATTTTAAATAACCTCACTGAATTGAATTGATCTAGTGGTCGTGTTCTTAATTATATACATAGCCTTATGAGTAGTGGTTTTATAAGAGATACAACTAACAATTAACTAACTCATAAGTCATAACAATAAGAAAACAGATAAAACCCATTGATAACAAACTAATCTAACAACTAACTGAATTAAATAATGTTACTTATCATTACTGTTGCTCAATAATTACCAACAAAAGCTAAATTATGAACGAACGTACCTTAGCAAAAATGGAACCTGCTCTCAGTGAAGAAGAAGAAGAAGAAGATGAATACGGAGGCGTTATGGAAATGGAAGAATGAGATAAGTTGAGGCCAAAAAATTGAGAAGTTGATGATGGTGTGGAATAAGACGATAGGCATTGAGAAGATGGGTAGCTGGGAATGCGAGAGTGAAAGAAAGTGGGAATAGTGAAGGAAGCCTTAGCCATTGATGAGGAACAAATCGGCAACATGATTGATCCTTAGGTAGATAGATGAGAAACTAAAAGCATCGACGCCAAGAAGAAGAAGAAGAAGAAGAAGAAGAAGAAGAAGAGAAGATTGCGTTTCTGGCGTGGACGAATCCTCACCCCCAACCCCGTGAGTAACCAATAATCGGGTTTCAGTTTTTACCTTACCCATTCGCTGGTTCGTCAAAACTTCTGTTACTATTTACTGTTTACTGTTTACTGGTCAGTAAACGGTAAACCCTCAATTTTTTTTTGGACAATCTAATAAACCCTCAATTTTTTTCCAAACAGAGTCGGGTAACGGATTCAGAGAATTGTGTAGGTATGAGCGCTACTGGGAAAGCTTTTATTAAGGTTTCCGGCGAGCACCAAACGACGCCGTCGAGGAGCTTGGATCTGAACGGCCATGGACGGGTAGCACCGCCTAACGATTTATCCCTTGTTTTGGCTACCAGACCTTCCAGGCATCTCTCTTACTCTTTCTTCTTCTCATTCTTTTTGAGTTGTCTTTTTATTTTAGGGTTTAGCTTCTTCTTGAATTTGGGAATTGGGATAATCGAGTGTGTTTTTTTTGCAGGCAAGTGTTGTCTTATTGGACATGCTCAAAGCTTTGTGCAATTTGCTTTGTTGCTGGAGTAGTTTTTGGTTACACGCTAAGAGGACGTGTGAAGCGTTGGGCTTCCAATATCCTCAAGAAACTCACCTGAAAGTAACAGAGTTCATGTCACTTTCTTTTATCTTTGTATTTTAGCTTATTCACATTGAATATGGCTCCGATGCATTACATTTACAGGCACTGATTTTGTTAGGGTTCAGTTTCATAGAAATCTTACATCGAGAAAAAAGATCAATTTTGCTCCATTCTTAGCTGCTTATTGATTGTGTGCTTAAAGATACCAATTTTGAAAGGTCAAAATTAAATACACAAACAGCTCCTTAGTTTCAAGCTGTTTGATACAATATCACCTGATGTGCTTCTTTTTTATTTTTTTACTTTAAAGTTTATAATATAGGTCATATATCAGCTGAATTCTCTATTCAGGGTGGATTGTGGAACTTTGCATATGATCTTCACTGCATGGTTTTCTACTTCAGTTATGATTTCAACCTAGTTCATTTCATAGGACCTAAGTCTCAATTATTTTTTGAAGTTATGTGGTTGTTATTTTCCAATTACCAGTCTTTCCACTGAAACTGATATTAGAGTTTGTTAATCTCCTCAGTTTACTCTCATTTACTGTTACTTACATGTCATTATGTTGTCATTCTTGGCCAAGACAGATATCTCTGTCCCTTCAAAGTAGATTTTTTCAAATTGTGTCGTGGTTAATGCGTATGATACCTTGCTTTTTTTAATTTTTGGTATCCAAGACTTTTAGAAGATTAATCAATTCACTATCGCAATTCGCAAGTGATTAAACTTCAATTTCAAAGAACTTCAGCGATTTGAGGTCAATCAGGTGTGCAGGCTTCAGTATATACATGTTCCAGTTGTACCATTTTCTTGGAGTTTAGATCTTATGCCCCCCTACATTTTACTTCTTTCAAATGTTCAATGGAATTGACAGTAGTATGACATGTTCTGGAGACAATATTGCAACATCCAGTTCCATTATAGTTGATTTGCATTCCTTTACTTGGCTGATCCCTTCTTAAAATAAGCAAGTTCAAATAAGTTCTTTTATCTCTAAGTAGTGTTTTTCACTTTTAGCCCCTTTTTAAGAAAAATGTTTATGATCCCCACAATATACAAACCATCCTTTTTTTCAACGAATCTACCAATTCGGGGAATGAGATCCTCTCTGATTACTGGATGGTTCCAATAGAAGAGAGAAAAGCACATTAAATAAAATAATAATATTTTATTAAGTGTCTCTTTCTCTCTCTCCTACTGGAACCCTCCAGTAGTAATTGGAGAGGATCCGAACTCCCAATTCGGGTTTGAGGAATTGGTAACCTCTATGATTGCCCTCACTGTTTGCCATGTTGTCGACACCTCCAACAGAGAATGCGTCACTTTCCTGTGCTTGCTCTCATTGTTATTTCTATTGTACAAGAAATAAATGTAGATTATTTTTATTTTTATTGTACGAGAATGCCCCTAGAAAGAGATTTTATCCAAAAATAATTTTAATTTTTTATTTAAATTCAATTCCTTAATTTATTAATTACTTAATTTGGTTTCTTAATAAATTGATTGATTTCACTAATTATTTTTTAATAATACAAGTGTAAATAAAAAAATGTTCACTCGGTGACTATATATAGGATTGTTCTAAAAAAATTAATAGACTAAAACTTTGTTTGACAAATTCTATCCGCTAGGGGATAGGCCGGATAGCGGATTTGACTAGTGAATAATGAATATATGTGTTTGGTAGGCATTGTTTGGTGTTTTTTTTTTGTGGTGTTTAGCATTTTTTGAAACACAACTTTAAGTAGCATTTTTTAAAACACTACGTTTGGTAAAAAAAAAAAACACTACTTATAGTGTATAGTGTTTCACTTTTTTTTGTCATTCTTAACATCACTATTTTTTTAAAAAAATTCCTTCGTTTCTCTTTAAATTAAACTAATCAATTTTAAATCCGTAGTTTTAATATCATTTTACATTTATTAGTTAGTTTAATCGTTAGTTTTATCAAACATGTGATTTTCTATTTGTTAGCTTATTTGTTATCCGCTCAATTTATCGGCTATTCATTAACTTATCCGCTATCTGTTACTTTTTACCGAAAGAGCTAAATAAAAAAACATGTACATGAAGCCTCACAGAAGGGCAATATTGGAAAGTGGGTGGAACTTTTGCATTTCCCCCCCTCTTTTCTGTAGGTTTGTGAGGATTGAAAAAATGGGTGGACTCCATGCCTTTTGCTTCTCTCTAATTTCTCACCAAACTAATCACAATTAAGAAGACATTTCTACCCATTTTCTCTCTTGTTTTACTCTTTCCTTCCAGCAATCAAACCGTTTTTTTTTATAAGCAAATGTTAATGGGGGTGGGGGAATGTTAGTTTCCGGGGTTTAAACTCTGGACCTCCTTCTTGCAACTTTGCAACTCCTTCATGTCTCTTAGCTCGCCAACTGAGCTACCTTCCTAGGACAGTAATCAAACAGTTAACGTGGAGATTTGCCAACATTAGAGAATAAGAGATTTGGCCTCTTTTGGAAATGAATCCTCTCATGTTATTTTCTTTAATTTAAATCTCAATCAGACAATCACTCCTTTAATATATAAAAGGAGAGAAAAAGTGGATGTTTAAAATATTAAAAAATGAGGACAAGAGAACTCAACGGTGGAAATTAAAAACACATACCTATTATCATAACCCTTTCATGTTTTTTTTCTTCTAGAGAATCCACCTCCCTCTCTTTTTCTCACATAATTTACACATATCATATCTTTCACTTCTTTCCCTCTATTTCTTTCTCCTCTATTTCTTTCTCGTGTTGGACTGATCTTTGTAGACATAATAAATATATACATTTACCTTTTTCGACAAAAAACATCACACTTCTATGTAAAATAAAATACATATGTATTTTTTAATAAATTTATATTAATTTATCATATGTTTGGTTTTCAGAAATTTGACGTATCGTGTACCCGTGTCGTGCAAGTATATGAACTTCGTATATATATATATATATATATATATATATATATATATATATATATATATATATCTACTTATTGGTTTGTTGGAGGGACAACACTGAAAGCAAAAGAAAAGAACAGAGAAACCAGAGCTTCTTGGAACATCATCGTCAAATCAAAAACCTTTGTTTGAAGCTCTGTCATTGAGCTCTCATTGACAACACCATCCTTTCACAACTCATATCCTCTTCTTCTATATCAGGTGTCAATCTTTTCACGCATTAATGTATCACTTCCAGTTTTGAACAATTCTTCAACTTGGTTACTTTCTAATTTTTCTGCCTTATACTCTTTTATTGGTGTATTGATCTATAAGAGTCCAGTCTTGCCTTCCATCTATGCTAAATTGGTAATTGGTGAAACAAAATGCATTAGATCTTAACCTGATTTCTAAATTCAGAAAACATGATTTTCCAACATCCTTAAAAAAAAATAAAAATATACTATCTAATTTGTTACCATCCTTTGAATTAGCTGTCCACATGTGAATACAACATTATTGATCTTAATCATAATCTCAGTCTATGTTTTAGTTTCTGTTTTCAGCTATTGAAGAATTCAACGCATGATATCACTACATTTGTAGCATCTTATTGTTGAGTTTTTACCAATGGAGGAGGAAGCTGGAGTCTCCAAATTAACTGCACATGTTGCAAAATTAAAAGAAATATTTCAAAAGTGGCAAACTGGCACATTAGGTTCAAAAGAATGCAACGAAAACAACCATTCTAGTGGGATATCGCAAATTATTAACAAAAGATTAAACAATATTGTTTACTGTGATTCTGATGAAGATAGTTGCTGCAATAGTCCAAAACCACCACATGATGTTCCAAAAGGTTACTTAGCTGTTTATGTTGGACCTGAGCTTAGGAGATTTATTATTCCAACTAGCTACCTTACACACTCTCTTTTCAAACTCTTGCTTGAAAAGGCTGCTGATGAATTTGGGTTTGACCAAAGTGGTGGACTTACAATTCCATGTGAAATTGAGACCTTTAAATACCTTCTTAGCTGTATGGAGAATCAATTTCAGCACCATCATGATACCTCTTGTAAGTTTATTACTTTGCTTAAATATATTATTTCACATATGTTCAATATACTTCCTTGCAAATATATTCTAATTATTAGCATGTTTTTAGGGAATATCCAAGTGATTTAGGCTTAGTTGCATAAAAAACCATGATGTTACTGCATTGTATAAAAAACCAATGTTATTGTGGTCTCATGGACATTTTTTCGAACGCTATTTGAAGTAGCATTTGAATATATATATATATATATATATATATATATATATATATATATATATATATATATATTATGTTTCATTTTTTTTCCTCTCAGTTTACCTTAATTATTTTAAATATTTTTTTATCCTTCCTTGGATGAGCAATATATTTCTTATTTGTAAGCATTAATTAAGAATAACAATTTATATCATTTTATATTTGTAAATTAGTTCAATCGCTAATTTTACTAACCCTCACTGTTGGTTGCTTTGATAATTTCAACGATATGGGGAAGTCGGCTCCCGGATTCAAATCCGAGTGTGACCGGTGGTAGTGTGCGCGCGTGGTGTTTATTTGTCATTGCATCTAATAGACCAAAAACAATTGCTATTTTTACTAAACACTTCAATTAGTTTATCCTTTACCAATTATCTAATATAAGCTAAATCATTTGCTATTAACTAATTTATCTGCTATCGACTATCCTTTAATATATAGTTTGAGTCATTGGAATTGGAAGGAATGTCCAACCAACCAACCAAGTTTGATTTAAGAATCGAGGCCTTATAATATAAAGAAATGTCAGTTTCACCGTCAACAGTTATTGCCTTCTATGTTCAATCAGCAGCACATGAATGTCCAATTTCTTTTTCTTCAATGTCCTCATTATCATACAGCTCATTAATAAATTAGCACTTCACCATCATGAAGGGGAGATGAAGAAAATAAATGTCTTTGTTGTTTGTCCTTTTCATCCTTTCAAAGCAATCATATTCATATACCATTTTCTTTATAACAATTTTACACCGTCTCTGAATAAAATAAACAGAACTTGTATTCTAATTTCTAACACATTCACACTATTTCCTTTTATCAAAACAAGAGTAAAATAATGTTGTAGAAGTATGATTTGCAATAACATAACCTTTTAACTAACATTCTGAATATTGGTGAAATTGCAGCTGGAAACACAGGAACAATGGAAGACTAAATAATTATTCTGATTCGTATAGAGGTGCAGATCACAGTGCTGGTTTCAAGTGAAGAATGATAGAATTTGATTACAAAGATTTTTAAACCTGTGTGTTTCTATTCTTTGGTATTTAGAAACTAATGTATCCAATATTCTCCAAATCCATGTACTTTTTTTTCTATCTAATGGAACAACATTAGTATATAAGGATGTGAAATTAAGTGTTTATTAGTATGTGATTTTCGATGTCTTCACAAGAATTATTTTGAAGCAAAAGGATTGAGTCTTGGTTATAGACTAAAAAACAGAAAACTTATTATACACATTTTCATATTCATACTGCAAGAGTTGCTTCTTTTCTCCTCTTAAGAGAAATATTAAATAAAATGTGGCGTGGCATGTGACTCTTTAGCATAATCTTCATACGAATCTGGTTTTGAGCTGTCTCTATTATTATTTGTTTAGTAAGTAATAATTAAAGTGTTCTTCATGTTATGTTCTCATAATAAAGCATCCTTTATTCTCTGCATCTAATCCGTGCACATGGGGAGAGGTGATTATTATGGATGTATGTATGTTCTCACACCTCTATATTTTTTGATTATCCCACACATCCCCGTTCCACAATAAGAAGAAAAACAAAGAGAGACTTAATTTTTTACCAAAAAAAAGTTGAATGTGAGGATAGTGTATAAGTTTGGGACTGTGAAGTAATTACTTTTTAAGGGGTAAACTTATTCTTCTTGGATCAACTTCTCAACAAGTAGTTATGAAAAAAACATTTTAAAAAATCTTAAATTAAATTAGCTTCTTTGAAAAGGAAATATCATGAAAAATTGAAGTCATGACATCCATGGAATATAAGAGAAAAAAGCTTAACCGACTCTCATACTAATCAAAGTAATACAAAATGAGAAATGTTTCTTGACTAAAATGATTACATCAAGCCTCTTTTTATAGGCACTCACTAACTACTAACAAACTATATCTCTAACTACTAACAAACTATATATCTAATAATCCCCCGCAAGCTAAAAGGTATTCACAACACTTCTAGTTTTGGATGAACATTACAAAGGTACATCAAATCAAAAGAAGATTACAATGAGAGATACCAGAAATACATCGGCAGAAATCAAAGCCATATGGCAAAACCTTAACCAGCAAGTAGAAGCCACAACTCAATGCTATAACCACTCGGAGGAATCAACAATGTTCTGACCACTCAGAGGAAGCAACAATGTTATAACCACTCGGAGGAACAAACAAAACTCTAACCACTCCGAGGAAGCAAAAATGCTATAATCACTTGGAAGAAGCAACAGTGTTATCACCACTCGGAGGAAGAAACTATGTTGTAACCACTTGGAGGAAGCAACAATGCTTAACCATCAATGGAAGAAATATCATGCTTAAAAAAATTGATTGAAGCTAGAAAATCAAGTCATCATCATCACTAGTAACAGTAAATAAAAGCAAGAACGAGTTATGATTCTTGTAAAGCAATGAGAAACCTCAACAATAGGAGATTCAAGATAATAACAAAGAAGAAATGACTCATATTCAGATACATGGTTAGGACAAAAGTTGGATAAGATGATCAATCACCACAATCAGTTTGTGACAAAGTAAAAAAATCAGAATGGTCAAATGGAAAATGTTCTTGAAAATGCCAATAAGAGCGGAACTAGGAAGAAAATCGAACAAACAAAAGAAGCAGAGAATGATACGAAAACAATGATCAAGAACCCTAAACCCTAAACATAAAAAAGATACGCAAAAGATCGAAACTAAAAAGTCACAAAAAATGAGACCTTTTGATTTTCTTGGAAAAGAAAATTAAACTACTAGGAAAAAAAAAGAACTTGAAAAGAAAAAAAAAGGTGAAAAAATAAACTAACAAAATAACGGAAGGAACTTGAAAGTAGCGAAATTCATGGAGTATACCATGTTTGCTCTGATACCTTGTTGAAGAACATATGACACTCATGGAATATAAGAGAGAAAAGTTTAAAAGACTCTTATATTTATCAAAGTAGAAAAAATATCATGAAAAATTAAAGTCATGAATCGAGATATTGACAAGAAAAAATCTCAGAAGCAATTAAATCTATATTAACAAGGAAACAACTTTTTGAGATCCCCTTAAGAACTTTTAGTTTCTTTTTCATTATGTGACCGATCCATCCAGAGAAGGTGGAATTGGCCCAATAAGAAAACAACCTCTGCAAGCGATTTATGGGCCAAGTTGTGATTATTGAACAACGGCAAAATATAGGCCATACTTCGTACAATTCCCAATTAATCATTAATGAAACGTGTGTACCCCTTTTTTTGGGGATTATGAAGGTTTGGAAGTATACTTCCGAACCAAGCAAACACCCCTATTTAGAAAATTTTGGAGGGGAGCTAAAATTGATTAAGGGGGTTTTACCCCCTCCCCAGCACAAGAATAGACATGCTTTTTAAGCCTTGTCTAGGTGTTTTCTGGCTTAATACAAAGGGAAGAAAAAAAGATGAATCTCCTATCACTCGTATATCCATTTCTCGACTCACCTCCTCAATATTCATTTCAATATAAAAGTTAAAAAATAAAAATAAAAACGAATTGATTTTTTTGTTGAAACACGTGAATTGATTAAAAACTTTTCTTTCGTTTTTTTTCAACTTTATTAATGCCGTGAGTAATAATTATTTTTTATAATTAAAAACGCTTATTTAATGTTATTTTTTTTTATAGGCAAAGTGGTTAGAAATTAGTGTGTTAGTAGTTAGAGGGGAGCGGGGTTCGAACCCCGCACACCTACATTTTCACCAACAATGTCCATTTCACTCAACCATATGAGCTACCCTTCTGGGACATTTATAACAACGCATTGTTTACCTGTCTCGATATCTTCATGCTTTGTTCGTTATGTAGTAACTATCACTATGGCCATACTTTAATTCATCACATCAATGGAAATTCATATATTCAACATCTTACATCACATCACATTACTATATATAAGAGGTTTCTCACAACAAACTAGTTATTATACGTACACCAAAGTTTTGAAAGTTTTACGTAACACTTTGCCACACAATATACTTGTATGAATTTTCTCTCTCAACTTACGTGTCATGCACATGCATAGTTTTTTACTGGTATCATAACTTGGGAGGTGGAAGAACCCACTCTCTTCCATGAATATAAGACAAGCTCAGGAAGGGCTTTGCTTCGTCATCAGATAGTATCTTGTTATATTTTGTGCGGCCAGAGGAAGCAGCACCTGGTCCCTTGCACTTGTACTCTCCAAAGTAGATTGTCCTATAAAAATATGGACACAAGTCAAAACAAAATAACCGATTAAAAACCTACTTTTTTTTTTTTACGAAAGCCCCTCCCACCCAAATTTTAAGATACACGCTTTTGTAAATAAACTTAGAAGTTAAATGATCAATGTTATTATGTTCTATTTTGAGATTTAACTTGACCTTTTAGAGAATCTAAATTTATACGCCATTCAATTTAAATTCTATTTCATAATGATTTTTTTTTTGACAAAGTTTCATAATGATAGTTTTGAGGCTTTGAATATGTCAAAATTTGATGTAATCCCGTATGTTTAAATTACCTAAAAACGATCACAAATTTAGGATTTAATGCAAAGTAAAAAATTAAATATTATAATAATAGTGATAAAAAATAGTCAACATTGTGTTTAAGGTCCTTTAAGTTTATTTAAAATTTTGTATTCATCCTTTAAGTTTTATTTTTCTCATTTAGGTCTTTTATGTTACTCATTGTGTTTCAAATTGATTCTTCACGTGCTCTACTTATAAGGGCCAATTGAAAACAGAAGCAAAAGCATAAAAGACTAAATCAAATTGAATATCGTAAGTAAGCAATAAAAATCTTGAATGAGAAACAATAAATTTAAAGAATTAATTCCAAATTTTAAATAAACTTAAAGAACTCGGCCGCAATTATGCTTAAAAAAAATTATTTATACTTAGGTTTTTTTGTTGGTACGTAACTAGACATTTTTAATTAGATAGGTTTTTTTAAAAATAAAAAAAACTTAGTCTTATGACTTGGGTATTATCCCGGCTATGCTATAAGATTTTAGACTTGGGAGTTTGGATACTCTCCTCTCACTCTCCTTAAATCTCCTTACATTCTCTCAACATCTCTCTCTCTCTCTCTCTCTCTTAATATCACAGTCTCTCATCATTCTTTATAATTTTTTAATAATGAAAGCAGGAAATAAAGAGGGAAATATATGAAAAGTGGGAAGGAGAAGATCCTAATCTATGTTATTGGTATAGGCTGCGTGACGTATTCCAACCCCAACTATTTTAAAAGAATTGGTGAATTAGTTTGAAGAGTAGATGCTTACTCATTGGGTTGAAAGTTGAACCATCCTTGTGTATTGATGAGGGAGCCCATGTATGTGTAGGCAAATACAACCCTAGGATTCCTTCTCCAACCACGACCAAGGTAAGTGTTCCCATAACCGCTTCCTGTTATGTTGCAGTGCACAAAAGTGAATCCTGTGTCTTCTGCTTCGCTTTCCCTACCTTGTGCTGTTATAACACTCAAACCCTTTGGTTCTGCAACCGATTCTATAACACTTCTCTACACACACAACATTCATTATATCATCATAATCATAAATAGGAAAATTGAAACCAAATTATACCCCTTAAACAATATATTTAATAGGTAATTAATATATATACCAAGTAGAGTGATTTTCCATTTCCAAAGATGAAATCATAGGTCCCTTGAATTTTACAGTCCTTGAAAAAATGTCTCCCTTTGTCATCACATAAGGTATCCTGAAAGCCTATGAATTTGCAGTTATAGAATGCAGCCTTGTCCCCTGATATCCTCATCGCTAACGCTTGTGCTCCAACACTATTTTCATTTGGCATAGGAGACGAGTTCTGAACGTATATATACACACACAAATACTATCATCAGCGTAAAAAAAAAATTACACTACTATCGATATATATACTAATTAAACTAAGCATTATTAGAAACTGAATTTGAAGGTAATCACCACAAAGGCAATATTGACAGCAACAAAGTAATCAGCATCGACAGCGACAGTTGCACTGTAAACTGTCCCATACTGCAAAGCATTAGCGTCGTAGGTTATGATGGGAATGTCGTTATCGTTCCCATTCCTTTCTCCATAAAAAGTGACGAAGGGTTTTGAGCTATTAACAGTGATTTTTTCGCGATATTCTCCTTTGCCGATCCAAACTACTACTCGCTGTTTGTTACCCGATGGGATGCTGTTAACGGCGTCTGTTATCGTGTTGAAGTCTCCGCTGCCGTTTTTGAGAACTCTCACCACTCTAACGGTACCGTTCTCTGCAGTTAACAAGGTTTCGCGCTCAAGTATCAGTGCTGGGATAAGGTGGAGAAGGAGGAGTAGTGTTAGTGCAGCCAGAAATTTCGGGCCAGTTTCAACGTGACCCATTTTTTTCCTTTCCCGTATATTATTCTCTAACTCTTGACAACCTGCTATATAGAAGTGTGAGAGTGATTGCTCGACTGAGTGGTTAGTTTTTTATTCCTTTTCATTTTAAGTGAAGTTACTTTTTTGGTGAGGCCTAAGTCGCCTTTAGATAAAATCTGGGTAATTTGCCTTAACAACTTAAAAGTCACATGGATTTCACTAACATTTATCACATAAATATATTTATATTATTTATTTTACAGTTATTACTATATGTTTATATTATTCGCACATTTACCCCAATTTTAATAAATGTATTTGTGTTTGCTTTATCTTCCCTAAGAATTATGGCTGCATACAATTAATAACAAACAAAAAATCTATTTTAATGAGAATGTGAAACGGTGCCTCCAGAAATTCTATAACAAATAAAATGAACGATAATAGATATGGATTTTTTTGGGTAACAATATATATATTGTTATGAAAATTATTAGATATTGGATGTCCATTTCTCTTCTCCCATCATCTTCTTTATTATCCTTGTATAGTGGTCTTTATGTTGACTACTCACTTGTCAATCCCCACCCTATAAATAGGGCTCACTCTCATATGTAATGGTACACTTGAAGAGAAATACAAAGACTTATATCTTATCTCCTCTCATTCTCTTATTCTTGTTTTGATAAAGTCTTGCTAATTTTATAATACGTTATCAGCACGAAACTCGAATAATCTAAGGTACGTAGTAATATTGGTTCCATGGTTAATCACTTCGATTTTACCTTACATGCTATGTTTAGTTTAATGTAATAAACTTTTTATTTGACTAAAGTAAAATGCTCTAAGATTTCTGAAGAATCTTCCATGTTGTAAACTATTCGGTACCATCAAAATCAATACCATACTTTTATTAATGCATTACTTGGATTGTATTCATCTATCTAGATCGGTTCATCTTTCCAAAACATCCTATAATTTATGTACGTCCATTAGCTTCAATCCTATGATTTTTATCATCCTATAATATTGAATGCCATGAGCTTCTAAAATTTCTGATGTTTCAATTGCTGGTTTCCCAAGTGGTGGTGGTAGGTTGAAAGATAATTTTCTGATTTATTCTTATGTGGATGTGATTTATTCCTTATTACATGCTATTATTCTATTATTATTTTTCTCTTCGATTTGTTATTGGTTCTCTTAGTCCTATTTTTTATTTTATATAGATCATTCTGTCGGATTATTGGTTCTCTCTTGGTCCTATTTGTTCTTGGTTCTCTTGGTTGTTTCATTGTTGAGTAAATTTTTGATCAAAAGTAGATACTAGTTAAGCTTCTATCATATGTTTATTATGTGTCACTTTTCTTTTTAATCCACTTTTCTTTGGAGTTATCTTAACACATCACTATCTAAAGTGAAATTTGATGGGTAAATTGATAGTTGATACTCCATTCAACTCTAATAAATAGAGAGTTTTGTTGAATAATGAATTGATTTGTTATGGAAGCAGTTCTAATAAATAAAAATAAATAATAATAATAATAATAATAATAATAATAATAATAATAATAATAATAATAATAATAATAAGTTGCATCAGATGTTGACTGTTCCAAAAAGTAGAAAGGTGTGCCTCAAGTTGACTTGAAGCAATTCATAGTAGTGGATCATCAAATTCATACAGAAGTGAAACTAAAGGATCGATACTTAGAAGTCAAATGATAGATTCATATGAAATGTTGGAAAAGCGTATTTGATTACATAGAAAAGTGACAAACATAACTTTGATTAAATAGGGTAGTGAAACAAAAACATAACAACTAAAAGTCTGGCGGCGCAATACACGATCTACCGAAACAGCTGCAGTCAAGGCATGTAGATGCAAAGGAGATGAATTCCTGCAAAGGGAATAAAGAATTGGGGTAAACAGTAAACACTAGGAATGATATCGTTGTGATTCATTGAAGGTAGTTAAATGTGGGTACTAGCATAGCATAAGTTGCATTGCATAAAATGATATTGATGCAACATGATTATTAGTTACGATGGTGCATGCGTTTGTTAGGTAGGCTTCAAGAAACACGACATCACCAGAGGGGGTCTCTGTATCCTTTCCCACACTTTAGCAGCATTAAAGTACTGTCAATTCAAAGAAAGAGAATGGAAATCATCATACATAATATCAACGAAACACAAATTATCCAAAACTACCATCTGGATACATAATATCTTGATGGTGCGACTCATTAAATTCATCTTCGCTCCCATCATATATATCTTCTTCGCATTCCCCTTCCAAAGGCGTTTCCGGATCCAATTTCAGCCGCTTCCATGGGCCTTCAGCAATTCCCGGTGTTGGGTGGATCACGGTGCACTGTGAGGATGATTCCATCGACATTCGCTCTCACACACACCCCCTCAATATCTCTACTCAGTGCCGGTCGACACCCCCTAACCTTCTAAAACCCCAAAAGACCCCTCAGTTAAAAACACTCTAATGTGAAAAAAAAATTACTAAGTTCTTTTAAATAGGTTGGTCAATTTGGTCTCTAAGGGTTTGTGAGTGGTCGTTTGACTTATTAGTTAAAAATAGACTTCTCAAAAAGCATTAGTCTTGTGTCTACTTAAAAAACTTGGTTCGAGTCATCAAACCACAAAAAAGGGGTGAGGTGGTTAGGGTTTGTTAGGCTACCATACTGTATAAACTAGCCCACCTACCTTGCAAACCAACTAGGCAGTTGTATTTTTTAAAACATTTTTCCTTTTATTTAAACATTTTTTTTTGTTAATTTATGTATTTCTTACATATTGTGGCGGGTCTGTTTGCAATCTTGGCCAGTTTTAAGTGTGAGTTTGGGCGAGCTAGACCGTCAACCCTCCACATGTTAGGGGAGTATATTCTTTTATTTTTTGCATGCATCTTAAAATATCTTTGTACGTATGCCAAATAATTGACTAATACCCAAGAAATGATATAATAAACAGTGCTCACCAAAAATTTAGCGATGTTACCATTTCAATAAGTCACGAAAAATAAAAGCTGTCTACAATACAAAAATTCGAAGACAACTGAACGAGAAGGAAAGAGATGAATACACAATATAAAATAAAAAATGGGAGAGAAAAAACAATTCACTGTACAGTTACACTTGATAGCCATGATCCAGCATACCCTTTCAAGATTTTCTGATAATTGGAAGTGCACCTAAAATGCTTTTTCTAAGGGAGCACAAATTAAAAACCTGCAATTATCATAAAATAACGATGTAGCAGATATATATTGAGCGTATAAGAAAAATCAAAGAGGATCCCATTTTAACATTTACATGATATAAATTTTGACCATCTCAATCAATCAAATGGGCTCCAACCTCATGAATTTTCATCACAAAGGTCAAGTTGGGACCCACTGCATTGTAAGTCTGGAGGAGACCATTGATCTGGCACCATAAGAAAATATAAACTCATGGCTTTTCTGAACCGTTTTTTGTACTGCTGAGGTGATATAACAGTTGGAGAAGTATTCTTTGGTCCACCAAGGATGCCAGAGGTTTTCACCCAAGTTTCAAGGTGCTTTAGCTGATTTTGTATTGATACTGTTTGGGCTGTTTCACCCAAGTTTCACCCAACTGAAGGGAAGGTGTTGTCTTTAGATGTGATAACTCGTGCTTAGTCAAACTTCGGTCAAAATTCAAACTAGAGGAGCTAAAACAAACAATCGAAAAAAATTCTCTTCAGGTCATCCAAAGAAGGTGGTTAGACTTATATACCGTTACCCTACAACTCTTGCAGCTGAACATAAATTCTACGAGGAGTTGCATCTATGTTCCGATGATGATGTGGATATGATGTTAGGTGTGTTCAAGGAATGTAAACACCTAGGTCTCTCCACACCTGAAGTGTATGCAGATTTGATGGATGCTCCTTCTTATGAAACCCAAACACAAAATCGATTATCAGAAAACAACATTTCTTACGAAACCCAAACACCAGCTTCATACCCTCAATTCATTCCATCATCTTTCCAAACCCACTTACCTTATGCTGAAGAAACGCCATATGTAAACACTCAATCCATTCCATCATCTTCAGTAAACCCAATTGACCTAAACATAAGTAACCCTCTAGACACCCAAACTGATACCCCACCTATTAGTATTATTGCAGGTGTTCATAATGAAGAGGTTGGGGAATTTAGTGAGGATGAAGATGATATTCTTGAGCGTCATGACGAGGAGGAACCTATTGTAGGAAGCCCACATACGACCGTCTGTTTCCATGACCCTCCACCACACTTTCACAACATCACACATGACAACATCCAACATCATGATGATGAGTTTGGTCATTCTATGGATAGGAACCGGGAGTGTACCATTGAAGACCCTATCAACCTCCGGAAGAAAATGAGATTCCCAACTAAAGAAATGGCACAACATTTTATCTAAACATACCACCTAAACCAGTGTCTAGACTTCAAAGTCGATTATTCGAATACAGAAAGATGGATGGTTAGTTGTGTGCACGTAAGCTGTCCATGGAAGTGTACAGTGAGGCTCGGCAAAATATCTCAAGTATGGGAGATTACACAATTACAAGGGCCACACACATGCACATCAGGGACTCTTTCACAAGATCACCGTCAACTCACCGCGAATTTGATGTGTGACAGTATCATTCAACTCGTAAGATCTGATCCGACAATCTCAGTCTCAGTTTTGATTGCACACATAAGGGAAAAGTACACGTACACAAGTACTTACAGGAAGGCGTGGATTGCAAAACAGAAGGCCATCGAGAGGATTTACGGTAATTGGGAGGGGTCATACAACCAGGTAACAAAGTGGCTCCTAGCTTTAAGTTACTACATTCCAGATACTAAGATCGACTTTGAATGGTTACCTTTTATTGAGGCTGGCCAACAAGTTACTGGTAAGGGTGTCTTCCACCGCATCTTTTGGAGTTTTGGGCCGTGCATCAAGGGATTTCATTATTGCAAGCCTGTTGTGTCTGTTGATGGAACATGGTTGTACGGTAGGTACAAAGGAGCCCTACTAATGGCAATCGCTCAAGATGGAAGAAGCGACTGCTTCCCAATAGCATATGCCGTTGTCGAGGGTGAGACAACTGATGCATGATATTTCTTCCTATCTCGTTTAAGAGAGTGGGTCACACCCCAAGATGGTCTGTTTGATATCAGATAGACACGAGTCTATCAAAAGTGCAGTTAGACGTCTAAACAGCAATTGGAAGCATGTGTTCTGTATTCGACACATAGCTCAAAACTTCATGAGACATTTCAAAAATGCGACTGCCAGGAAACATGTGATCAACATGGGTGAGAATTTTTTAATATAATAAGTCTTAATATGACCTTCATTTTATATTAAGCCCTTAACAAAGTTAAATTTTGTTGCTTCAGGATACTCCATGAATGAATATAGCGCCGAACTGTACAAAAGCAAAGTCCGGAGGGAAGCAAGTGAGGAGGCCGTGGCGTGGGTAGATGATATAGAAAAAGAACAGTGGCTACAATGGTGTGATGGAGGGCACCGTTGGGGCCACATGACAACAAACATTGCCGAGTGCATCAACAAGGTCTTCAAGGGCCTGCGGAATCTCCCGATACGTTCGTTGGTAGAGTCAACCTATTATAGGTTGACTGAGACTTTTGTCCAAAGGGGGAGGGAGGCAGAGGCAATGTTGCATTCTGGTCAAGTTTACTCAGAAAAATTATTGGAACATATCGAAAGAAACAGAGCAGTGTCTAACACACATAGCGTTTCAATTCACAATCGAGCACAAAGTGTGTTCAGAGTCGAAGAACTTGTCAGACCTCAAAGCGGTAGACCTGCACAAACATTTAAGGTGGACTTCAGGTTACGCATTTGTGATTGTGGGGAATTTCAGGTGTTGCACTATCCTTGTTCACATGTCATTGCAGCATCTTCAAAAATCCATTATGACCACATGATCTTTGTGCCTCCATAATACAAACTGGATTATGTTTTCAAAACATACTTTGTTGAGTTTCCAGCATTACCAATTGAGTTGTCCTGGCCAGATTTCAGTGGAATTGAATTGCAACATGATCCAAATATGCGGAGAGAGAAAAAGGGTCGCCCAAAGTCTTCTCGTATTCGTACTGAGATGGATCAAACAGAAAGGAGTAATCGCACTAAGAGATGTGGTCTTTGTAGAAATGAGGGGCATAACCGAAACAATTGCCCTAACCGGAATGTAGATCAATGGGATAATTAAGTATTATATTTATACTGAGTTGTTGTAATGTTGTAATCTGGTCTTCAATCAATGTAAACAGTTTTTTAATCAATGAAAATAAATGTGTTTATGTTTTCTATATATATTTATGTTACAAATTTTAAAAATAAATAGCAATTCTTCAATTATTTTACAATTTAGATAAATTAGTATTGTTATTAAAATAGAATATGCTGAAGAAAAAAAAGAACATGTTGGTAAGTATGAAATGGAAATTTGAAACTAATTAATTAAAAAAAATGTTAAAGTGTGCATTGTGCAGAGTGCATAGTGCAGAGTGCACTATTAGAATGTGCATTGTGCAGAGTGCACTGTTAAAGTGTGGATTGTGCAGAGTGCATAGGTCTTAATTTCTTTAATGGCCTGGATTTTGCCGACACTATTTAACGGCCTAGATTTTGCCGACACTAAACCCTAAAATCAATGGTTAAGATCATCCAAAATCAACGGCTTACATACGATCACCCCTATTATAAATACATTCTCACATTACACTCAAATTCACACCAATAGTTTACCCTCAACCTATATTTCTGATTAATCTTCTCTTCTCTGGTTCTTCCCAAACCGCTGAAATGGAATGGCAGTTGTAACCACCGATGAACATGGTGTTGTCTTTCGTTGTCCTAATCATATCTTCTGTAGGATGAATAAGGACATCACATTCGCCCAACTTAAGGAGAAAGCTGAGAGGAAGATACGGCCAGAGGGAGGGTGGCGTAAAGACGTGGAGCGTATCCGTTACAGAAAGTACAATTGTGGAGATGACGAGACTTTCCGTTATTCTGTCATGGAGATCCAAAGCGACGACGACGTTCGCGCAATGATGGAAGCTCATGCTAACATTCCAATGGGACGTAGTCTCTTGGAGCTGTACGTGGACACAATACGCACTCCGGAAGAAATCATTCATCTTCTGAGACCACCTCCACCACAACAAGTCATACCGAAAAGAGTCATCAACCACTACTGTACACTTCACTGTCAGGCCACTGTTATGTACAGGGAAGAAGATGGTGTGTTTTTTAGTGGTCCAAACACCATTTATTCCAGGCTTAAGAACAACATCACCTTCGCCGAACTGAATGAAAAACTAACGGAAAAGGCGCAGCTGAAGGGTGAGGAGCAAACGATCACTCGTATCGTTTATCGCTGCCCCCGGATCGGCGAAGGTAATCGTATTCGGTGGTGCATAATGACTATCAAGACTGACAAACACGTTCGACAGATGTTTGAGCAGCATGAGATGTTTCAACCTCATACTCGGAGTCCTATCGAGTTGTGCGTCCAAACCACTATTTCCACCGATGAGATCATCCGTCGGGTTATCCCTCCAGGGGTCCAATGGCCACTACCATAAAATGTTTGGTGGAAGTAGTTTCGATCATGTTTTCCTCTCGTTTCGTTTTTTATTTTCTATTCTTGTATTTCTGAAAATTTTGTTGTTTATTTCAGTCTTTTTTCTATATTATATTATGTTCCAATTTTTATTCTATTAAATTTTTCGTAAATATTAACGTAATTAAATTATAAATAGGTACAATCATTTGTATAAATTTATTTTTAATTTATTTAGGTATTTATATATTAATTTAGGTATTAATTTATTTAGGTATTTATATATAAATTAATTTTTAAATTATTTAGGTAATTAGTATATAATTGGTATTATTATTAATATTTAATTGTTTTAAAAAAACACGTTAAGAAGTCGTTTTGAGGGGTGACGACTTCTCAACTCGAAAAAACCAAATTTTTGAAAAATCACGTTGAGAAGTCGGTTTGGGGGGTGACGACTTCTCAACTGAAAAAATCAATTTTTTTTTAAAATCACGTTGAGAAGTCGGTTTGGGGGGTGACGACTTCTCAACTAAAAAAAATGTGTGCTAGATTGGTAAATAATAAAAAAAGTGTGTTACTTTAGATTTTTTTATTTTTTTGGGCTGGTACCGTTTTTTTGCCTATAAATTTTGACCATCTCAATCAATCAAATGGGCTCCAACCTCATGAATTTTCATCACAAAGGTCAAGTTGGGACCCACTGCATTGTAAGCCTGGAGGAGACCGTTGATCTGGCACCATAAGAAAATATAAACTCATGGCTTTTCTGAACCGTTTTTTGTACTGCTGAGGTGATATAACAGTTGGAGAAGTATTCTTTGGTCCACCAAGGATGCCAGAGGTTTTCACCCAAGTTTCAAGGTGCTTATCCCATGTATATTGTCTCATAAAATCAATGATGCCTAAAACTAGTTCATGATTTTCCTCATCCACACCAACCAGCAATGAGTAGTCCATCACATATATTGACTGCAACCACATGCGCAATATTATACTCCCTCCGTTACACAATATAAGCAAAAGTCAACATTTTTATTTGTAACACAATATAAGCAAATCTTAAAATAGAAAGTATATACATTGCTAACATACTACTACTAAAAAGCAATTAATAGTATGTTAGCATATGCCTGGTTTTTAGTCCAAATAGATAGTTTATACATTGTTAACATATTACTACTAAAAAGAAAGTGTGAGTATGTTAGCATATGCCTTCTTCACGTATATTATCATATTATATGATTAGCTGTTAAACTTTGTTGTAAAAATTAGCAAAATCATTTCTGATGAACAAGATAATTTTCTCATGAGTTTAGTTGGTTATCAATTATCGGGTGAATGATATTTACATATATACTGTTTTACAACTTGGGGAAGGAATTACTAACAAGTTTATGAAATTGAAGGTTGTTGCATTGAATGATTGATTTGCATGGGTGTTGCTAATATTGCTTTGAAGACAAGGAGTCAAAGAGTTATCTTGCTGAAATTCAAGTTACATTCGGGAGGGAGTTTTCGAATTTGATAATTCTCTATGGTGGCTGCTGCAATATCTGATATAAAAGTTAGCAGAAATGCAAAAGGCGAAGAACCCAAAAACATGTAGGGTTGATATTGAGATATCTTTGTTACAAGCACTACTCTCCAAGCTTCGAGTATTTTTTTTACTCAATCTTGATTGGGAGGTAGGTGACTCGGTAGTGGATTGCCTTGACCAAATATATGACCTGATATGACCATGTTATGATATGATCATTAATATCGTCATATTTAGAGCTAGAGTATGCGATGAAGAACTCTAATAACCACAATATTTTTTGGTCTACTTATATGAAATAAAAAATAAACACCACACACTACTACTATTCACACCTGAGTTTGAACTCAGCAGCCGACATCCTCATGCCACTGAAATTGCCAAGGCAACCAACAGCGAGGAACAAATCACCACAATATGATATTGCTCTTTTGTGTTTTGACAATGATATTGTTCTTAAAAATATATTATTTTTTTGATAGACAAATAAATAACGAATTAATTTTTGATAGTTTAAATATTATTTTCAAATCACAAAAAAACAGCATCATTTACTTATACACGAATTTTTCTTCTAACTTACAAAATATAAATTATTTGACAACAATTTCCAATAGCATACTTATACCTGTGCGTGCACGGGTCAATTATTCTAGTACAAAGTAATTTAACTATTGACAATTGCAGACAATTAAAAAAAGGGTAGGGGTGGGGGTGGTATGCTATGGAAACAATTTATGAGCCCATCCAGCCAACTAGATGAGCAGCTGAAGTATACTTAAAAATGAATGATTATGATCAGATTTAATTAAAACATATCTTTGGTTCGGACCATCGCTGGCTACCCACGGAGTGTCCCAACGCTTTCGACGAAAGACTAATCTCCATTCGTGCTTAGTTTCAAATTTCACACTGGTTGTTCCTACATAATCGAAATGGTGAAAAAGAAAATAAATTTTGTGACAAATTGTGTAAAGTATGACGTTAAACAATGTGATTTGGGGTACATTATGATCCGATTTTTTTTAATTGTTTAAATAAGCAAAGTTTGTTGCTCGATAATTAATTTTATTAAAAAATAATAATTTTGTAATAAAAATGTAAAGTGTGATGCTTAGTAGTGTGTTTTAGGTGCTTTAGGATTCAGAAAAAACTTTAGATGTTCAAATACATGGAGTTCGTTCCTTAATAATTGGTTTGGACAAACCAAAAATAAAATTTTTGGTGTGTTTTGGGTTACCATAGAGTTCGACAAAAATATTAATGGTTCAAATACGCAAAGTTTGTTTAAAAAAGTAATTTCGTGAAAAAATGCGTAAACTTCGATGCTAAGTAGTGTGGGTACTTTTGCGTTTGCAAAAAATTATTGTTCAAATACTTTTATTGACAAGAAATTATTGTTCAAATACTAAAAGTTCGTTCATTCATAACCGGTTTAAAAAATCAATTTATTTTTTATACTTCTTCTCTTTATATTTTTTAGGACCATTTTTTTCTGGACTTTAAAAAAATAATTTTAAGATGCTTTGAAAAAAAACAATAAAAGACCATATTTCTTCAACTTTGTATAGCTACTTCCATTTTATTGGTGGTTCTCATCTAACCTTGCATGATATCAACGCTTTTCACTTATTAATTGCGTTGTCTTCTTTTATTTCTAATTATGAGTTAAATTTTCGCTTTACAATCCTTCTGTAGAACCTAGAGCTTTGGCCCCGTGCAGAGCACGGGTCACGGGGCTAGTTATTTAAATAAACTTGACACAAGAATAGTTAGCTATTCCTTTTTATTTAAATAATAATCTAGATAGTATCAAGAAAAACTTAAAGTTTTAATTTTTTTTGTTTAATTGTTTAAATAAAAAAGCAAGTTTTAATTAAATGAATTAATTATTTAATTAGTTGATTAATATGTTAATGCTTGTATGGCTTGTATGTATGGATATAGAGAAATGTTAAGGCTTGTATGGAGTCTATGGACTCCCTAAACCTTGTAGTACTTTTCAATTTTTTTATTAGATAAAAAATTGATTAATTGTTTTATGTTAACAAAGATGGTTTCATGTATCATAGTGGTAACAAGGATTCACTTGTCGTGGAGGGTTTCATGTACCACTATGAACTCGACATCACGCAGTATCAGTTCATTAAACCATGGATGACTCTGTGTATCACTGTGTAAATCGGAGTCCACTTACCGTCTGATTCAACTGATGAAAGATGATTCCATGTATCACAGAGTGAACTACAATTTGAAAAGTAAAATTAATTTATGAGTTCATAATCAAATAAACAACTACAACGAGTAAGTTTTTAAGTGTGGGTAGTCAAGAATTTTGAATTTCTTCTAAATTATTAAAGGTTCGATCTTTCTTCTAAATTATATAAACTATATCGAGCAAGTCTTTACTTCTAATCAGTCGAGTTTTATAAGTTTCCTCTAAATCGACAAAGGTTATATCTTTCTTCTAAAACAATTAAACTAGAACAAGTGACCCTTTGCATGTGATTAGTCGAGTTTTTTTTAATTTCTTCTGAATCGACAAAGGTTTGATCTTTCAAATAGATTAGATGAACTACAATAATGAGCATTAATTTGGGATCGGTTGAATTGTGATTAGTTCATTGGACTACAAAGCTTTGAATTTTAATCCGGATCCAATTGCTACAACGAGGATTAAATTTTGATCAATTGAACTCTAGTTAAATCATTTTACTACAAAGGTTCGACCTTTCCTCTGGATCAAGTGAACTACGGTGAGAATGAACATGTTATATGTCTATTGGACTACAAAGGTTCAACTTTCCTATGATTTTGATCCTTTATTGTTAGAAATTGCCCTTTTAAAACCATTATTTTATACCTTTTCTAAAGTACTGAACAGAAGTTTATATACATTTACTGTTCACGTACTGTTTGAATCTTAATTATGTTTTCTGGTTATGCAAAACAGGAGGAGGTTAGAAAGAAGATGATTGAGCCGACTCAGGGGACTTGGAACCCTGAGTCACTTGGTCCACTTTCCCCTGAGATGATAGCTCTGGCTAACCGCAATTGGAAGAAGGTGGTAGGCGGGATGAATAAGGATCGCATGTATGGTTTGGGGCCCTTAGCTCCATTATTGGACTTTTGGGTTGATCACTTTGACACTAGCAGACCTTCTAACAGTAGACCTCCTGCTCCTCCATCAGGTGAGGAGAATGAGCAGCTTAGGCAGCAAGTGCAGGCTCAGACACAGGTCATTCAGGCTCAACAACAGTGGTTAGAGACTCAATAACAAGTGCAGACAAGTATGCAAGAAGACTCGTTGAAGTATAGCCGTACGCAGGCAAATATATTAAGGTTTTATAACCGCACGCGACCAGATGGGTATAGGTCTGAGTCTGACGAGTCTGATGATGGCCAGTATTAGTACTTTTTTTTGTATTTGTCTAACAATATAAGGACATTAGTTCTTAATATATATTAAAGGCTATTACAAACGGGATCTATATCTGAAAGAGTTAGTGGTAGAAATCAAATATAAAATTTCTTAATATATACTAAATTTAAGGACAAAAACAATATTATAAGGACAAAAACAATATAAGGACATTAGTTTTTAAATATTTATAATGTGGATTTTAAATATCATTCTTGTCCTTGCAAATATAGCAAGTTTTAAATATTAGGTAATAAAAAAAAACCACATTAGTTTTTTAAACCTAAAAAAACACTTTAGAGACTAAATTGGTGGTTTTAGAAATTATAAGGACAAAAACAATATTTTACTAAGACTAAAATCAAAAACTAACTATATTTGTAAAGACTTAAATAATATCTAAACCCATATCATATTATATTTAAAAATTTAAAAACATATAATTTATTGATTAAATATATTGATTATATATAATTTTTTATAGACTAGTACATAATATTGATTACAGTTGAAAGATAAAATATATAAAAATAATATATTTTGTATACTAGTATTGACAACGTAAGTCAATACTAGTTTAGTAGTTACAGTACTTAATTCATTTTAATGTGATATATTAACATAAAATAATAATATATTTAACAATTTTGACCTTTGATTTTTCTGAGTAAGTATGGTGCAATAACTACATGAGAGAGGGGGTGGGATAAATATGAGAGAGAAGCCACATCAGTTTTCAAGAATGGTCCTAGATTTGCACAATGCATTGAATATTTGAATTAAAGAGGGTGAATATAGAAATAATATAAAATCTGTGGTAGAAAAATAATATTAACTCATTAATGTAATAAGATTAGTGGGATACACATGTCACCTTTTAAGTAGATACACATAGGATGAGATAAATTACCCACATTTCTTAAAAGGCGACCTAGAATTTACCTATTTTTTTGACAAAGAAGAGATTCTTTGTAAGAGTTTAATTGTTAAAAAAAATATTATCTTTTTTTTTTTGTAACAAAAAAAAACTAACCACAACAAATATTATCTACATCCAAAATTTTAATAATCTTAAGTGGAGGAGAAAACGACACATATAATAAAATAATAAATACAATAAATATTATTATTTTTTTGCATGTGTATCTCTCTTCTATTTGACACAACAAGTACTTGAGAGCAGTGTTGTAAGAATTAGACTAGACAAAGTGGTATAACTGATCCTGTTACTGTTAGACTCGGGCCCATATATTATTAGGCCCAGTGGCAGATCTTGACAAAAAAAATTGGGTGGGCCGCTAATGAAAGAGACACGAAAACTCAAAATTGCAGAAACAAAGACAAGAAACGCGAATATAATTAAAATAGATAAATTAAAATTAAAATTATTTATAAACAAATTTAAATGACTAAAAATGTAATTTCAATTTCACACAGAGGCTCAATTGAAGTTGTTTATAAAAAAATAATTTTAAATTTATCCAAGAATTATCAACTATCTATTCATAATTTCTAATATAAGAGATATGATAATATTAAAAATATGAATAAAATGTGCACTCCAAAAAATATTAAAAATACCATACATGTAGTTTTGTATATATACATGTATTAATATATATATATATATACATATATATATATATATACATATATATTAACCTATACATTGAGGTAAGAAATACTATTAATGCATAAAAAAAATATTTTGATTACCTATTATATATTAATATTTTTTGATAGACAAAGTGGTTAGCAATTAGTATGTTAGTTATTTGGTAAAAAAAAATTAGTATGTTAGTTATTAGAGGGGAGGAGGAAGCGGGACGCCTACATTTCCACCAATGATGTCTCTTTCACTCAACCATGTAAGCTACCATTCTAGGACGATTGCCTATTATATATATTTTTAATTTGTATATTTACTAATAGTGGCAATTGGTCGCTTACATTTTGGCAATAAAAATAAAAACATCACTAAATAGAGAGATTCCATTGATGGTCGAACTTGGGATCCATTAGTGGAAATAGCGGGTGTTAACATAATTTGCGCAAACGTACCCATATATATTTATTAGTTGATATTAAAAATAGGGGTATTCTAGTAATTGCACGTGTTTTATTGGGGTGGGCCATGGCCTTGTCCAACCCATACAAAGATCCACCCCTGATTAGGCCCATGCTTTTCCTAACCCCGTCCTACTCACCACACACCCTCAAACACTGTGAAAGTACTACAGTACCCTTAATGAACCCAAATGTTCCAAGAGTGTCTGTATATTTTTTTGAAATTTTAATGGATTCGGCTAGAGGCAACCGAACCTGTTCGGTTGCGCTCGACCGTACCTTATATATTTTTACACAGACCCTCTTTTTTGAAATTTACTTAGTACGGCTAGCCTCAATCGAACTGGTTCGGCTGCCCTCAATCGTATCTTATGTGCATTTTTTTCAAAATTGAGATGGTTTGACTGTGCGTAGCTGAACTTGTTTAGGAGTCCTCAATTGAACCAGTTAAATAGTCTTCGTCCCCAAATTGGTTCGGTTGCATGCGAAAAAACAAAAAAAAAAAGAGAGTTTGCAGTAGATAAAACGAAATGCAAGAAAGAATAAGAGAGTGAGAGAACGCCAGAGAACTGAGTGAGAATGTCAATAGAGGAGGTGAGATTGAGAGTGAGAGTGAGAGTGAGGGGGGGGGGGGGGGGGGGGGGGGTGGGGGGGTGAAGGGAGTAGGGAGGGAGAGTCGGAGATGGAGTGTTTTTAAGTTAGAGAGATATTTTTTGGATTTAGAGGTTTAGTGGGTGTGTGTTGAGTAGGAGGGGGTTGAGAAAAGTCAGAGCCTATTGTTATAGCATGTGTGTTTTTTGGGCTGGATGTGATTGCATTTCCCATTCTAAGAAAACTTAGTAGAAATAGAATAAAATTAAGATAGAAAATAGTAAAGAATCCGTTTTTGACAGGAAATGGATATATCCATATATTTCAGACTTATATTTTTTAAAATAATAAAATATGGCAAAACCTATACCAAAAATTGGTTCATGTAAAAATGGACGTATTGGTTCGTGTAAGCATCCTCGTAAAATACCAAAGGGTGTTATTTATGTTCAAGCTAGTTTCAATAATACCATTGTGACTGTTACAGATGTACGGGGTCAGGTGATTTGTTGGTCCTCTGCCGGTTCGTGTGGCTTCAAGGGTACACGAAGGGGGACACCATTTGCCGCTCAAACCGCAGCAGCAAATGCTATTCAAACAGTAGCAGATCAAGGCATGCAACGAGCAGAAATCATGATAAAAGGTCTTGGTCTCGGAAGAGATGCAACATTAAGAGTTATTCGTCGAAGTCGTATACTTTTAAGGTTTATACGGGATGTAACCCCTATGCCACATAATGGATGTAGGTCCCCTAAAAAAAGACGTGTGTAAAACTAAAAATAAACATTAAAGAAAGAGATTTCAAGAAAAGTAAACAATTTTTGATAAAAATATATAACTATGATTAGGGAAAAAGTAAAAGTATCTACTCGGACACTACAGTGGAAGTGTGTTGAATCAAGAGTAGACAGTAAGCATCTTTATTATGGACGCTTTATTTTGTCTCCACTTATGAAAGGCCAAGCTGATACAATCGGCATTGCAATGCGAAGAATTTTGCTCGGAGAAATAGAGGGAACATGTATCACACGTGCAAAATCTGAGAAAATACCACATGAATATTCCACCATAGTAGGTATTCAAGAATCAATACATGAAATTTTAATGAATTTGAAAGAAATTGTATTGAGAAGTAATCTGTAAGGAACTCGGGACGTGTCTATTTGTTTTCAAGGTCCTGGATTTGTAACTGCTAAAGACAACATATAGCTATGAAGTTATACACAACATATAGCTAACCTAACAGAACCGATTAATTTGTGTATTGAATTACAAATTGAGAGGAATCGGGGATATAGTATAAAAACACTAAACAACATTCAAGACAGAAGTTATACTATAGATGTTGTATTCATGCCTGTTCGAAATGCGAATCATAGTATTCATTCTTATGTGAATGGGAATGAAAAATAAGAGATACTCTTTCTCGAAATATGGACAAATGGAAGTTTAACTCCTAAGGAAGCACTTTATGAAGCCTCCCAGAATTTGATTGATTTATTTATTCCTTTTTTACATGCAGAAGAAAAAAATTTAAATTTAGAAAACAATCAACACAAAGTTACTTTAACCACTTTTTACTTTTCATGATAGATTGGTTAAGGATAAACTAAGGAAAAATAAAAAAGAAATACCATTGAACTCCAATTTTATTTCCATAGAACATCTGTCGTAACATAGATAATAAATAATTAAGAGTTAATATCATTTCAATTGCTGTTACAAAAGTAATTAGTATTTTCATCCTGAAAAAATATTTTTGACTAATAATTATTCCACTATATATGCTCCTCCCTCACTCGGCCACTATATATATAACAGAGCTAACCCCTTGAACATCTCTCATAGCGCGTGTTCTATATTGTCGAAAACTAGATCCACAATGTCACTCAATAACTTTCTAATCACCCTAAAATCAAACTCCACCATGCATATCCCTAAACTATCTCCCTTTCACACCCTCCACGAACCCCTCCCTTACAGTACGAGTGTTCGTATACATATACATATCAATAAAAATAAATTGTTAATTGAATCAAGAGGCCAAAAAATTGCAAAAAAAAAAAAACAATTTATTGGATATTTTAGGCCATTTCCCCCATTACTGTAAGTCGATTTGGATTGATGATTGACTTACAAGGAAACAAACCAAACCAACTTGAACAACTATATTAAGACCCTTGCTAGATGTCTATAGACTCTATACGACATGTTTTCTTATGTATCACAAAACCTCATTTATAACTCACCAAACTAATGGTATTGTGGAAAACTTATCTATTCATGTTATGTGAAGGATTACTACGTTCCATTTTTGTGGGTTTTTTTAGAGTTTTGTTATAGTGAATAAGTGGTGGGTGAAAGTGATAATCAATGTAGATGGAAGGGAGTCTTTGTCTTAAAATATTTAATAATTATTATGTCATACTTAAGATTCAAATTTAAGGTATAATTATTACCCAAAAATATTCAAGGCATAATTTATTATTTAATTTTATATAATAATTTTTCACAAAAATGAAGGTCACTTGATGCACCGTGCTTTAAAATTAATAAAAAAATAAAACTTTAAGAATTAACACTTTTAATTTGTAAACTAGAAGTAATATAAATAGTTAATATGTAGTATTCACCATAAACTAAAAATCAAATCACTGGATCCAATCAAAATAGCATCTACGCCGAACCAAACCTTATACTATATATTTTTATTTGTATTTTTTTCAATTCTAAAAATTTAGTTCCTAAAATTAACTTCTGCATGCAATATATTTTTGGAATGTATGAAATTTTTAGAAATATTTTAGAAATCGAATAATAATATAAAAAGGACCAACAAAAATCTCTTGGGAGAGGAGAACCACATGGGCCAGCAAAGCTGAAAACTCGTGACCAGCCAGGTTCCCCGGCGTAGATTAGTCATCGGCAAAGCCGGTGGAAACTACGCTCCAATGACATGGTAAAAAAAAGACCAACAAAATACTTCCGGAAAATGATATATTGGTTACACGGAGAGATGTTTATTAGAAAAAATAGAGTGGTTTAGTCAATGGGGCAATGATCTCATTTATATATCTCTCTGAATGATGGAGCTAAATCTTACAAACATATATAATGGGGATGACAAATACTATATTTATGATTGGTCAAAAAAATACTTTATTTATGAGGATAGTTTATTATACTATTTTGTCATACACGTGTGTTTATTTTTAACTCAATATTTTTAAGCAGTAATTTTTATAATACCTTAAAATATTTTTTACCAAAATAAATAAATATGTATATTGTATGGTAAAGGATTGTTGAAAGTGTTTATTGTATGGTATAATTTTATAAAATAGTGAACAGTGAATATCTAATGTGCGGTGCACATTTTTCAAATATTTGCCGCCAATTAGTTTAGTAACATTTGATATAACTTTTTATACTACAAATAGTTAACTTACTAAATAAAAAATATATCAAAATTATCTAATTTATAGTAGATAATATAGATACTCTTGTCAAAAAAAAATATAGATACTAAAAAGTAACTAATTTTTTTTTGTCAAAAAAAAAAGTAACCAAATTTTAGAGAATCTTAGTCTTTTCTTACATAAGATGGTGTGCTCCACAAAATTGACGGTGCCTCTAATAACAGCCCAGATACATGCGTATAAATTAAGTGGGCCGGACCCCCCCCCCTCTCCTAACATAAGGAAATTACTAAAATAACCCTAAGATTTAAAAACTTTCTCCTCACTCTTCTCTACCTTCCTCCACAGTCCACACTCTCCTCAACCTTCATCTCTTCACCACCCACATCCAACCCTTACCACTCTTCACCCACACTATCCTCCACCTTCTCTTCAACAGATACCAACATTTTATATGGTTTGTTTTCTCCACACCATCCACTATTTTTGAACGAGAACATTGTGTTCTCGTTCTTTTTTTTTTGTTTTAGTTCGATTTGATACCTTAGTACCGAAATTGTCTGGTACCAAAGTACCAGATGTGTCAGAATTTGAATTTTTGGCGATAATTCTACTAAACACGCATGGTACCTTCATACTGGACAGTCTTAGTACTAAGATACCAGACATGTATTTTTTGAATCGCAATATACACATTTGGTACCAAAGTACTTAGACTGCCTGGTACCAAGGTACCACATGTGTTAAGCTTGAAACACCTCCCCTATACATATGATTTCTTTGTATAAGACAGTCCCAGTACTTTGGTACCAGATGTGTATCAAACTATACAAAATTGTGTGTTTAAAACTTTTTTCTATGTTTAATGGGTTTATGGTTTAGGTGGAAGAGATTTGTCCAAGTCGGCCACCAGATGGTGTACCTAATGACTCGTTGATTTATTCTATTGACGTTACTTTAGCTCGTTCACAACTCATAAGTGGTCTCTGTTAATGAGATTCAACCTTTTAAAAAAGCCAATAAAAGAGTGAACATAAGGTCTAAGTGACTCACCTTTGCCCCCCATAGGTCCTTAGCGACGTGGTTCTCAAATGTCTTAATCACTTATCAATCCTCTGAGCCACCCGAGTATGGATACAAACCAGATCCACCATCAATGGGAGCATCAACAGCAGCATCCTGTTGCTCAGGCTGCTCTGATGTCCCTATATAAGCAGCAGCATGTTGGTGCTCCTCCTCAGCTCTCGAAATGTTATGGTTGTGCGCCTTCTTCCTTCTATTTCTAAGTGGAGCGGCCAGTCGCTCCTCCCGTGTACGAAGCTGGTATGATCCTCCGTCCCCAGTCTTAGTCATACCTGCAAGAAATTAAGAGGAGACTTAGTTACCCACACAAAGTAGCAGTGAAACGCAACAAAAACACAAATTTAACACGTCCCGTACCTTGGCACCTAGATGGTTCAATACTTTGATAGTGAAACTGTTAGCTACTTGGTACGAGATGTGATTCCCGAAGGTCTCCACTAAATATACACACAGTACCAAAGGAGAAGGAAGGAGAAGGCCGAAGACCCCACCATGGTGATGATGGTGGTGCGACGCGAGTAGTGGTGGGAAGTGGGGGAGAGGTCGAAGTAAGAGAGAAAGTGCGAGAGATTAATTTGAGAGAGAGAGAGAGAGAGAGAGAGAGAGAGAGAGAGAGAGAATCCCAAGTAGGTAGCTCAATTGGCGAGCTAAGGAAAGGATTGAACCAAATGAGTGCAAGCAGGAGTCCCGGGTTCAAACCCGAGAAACTAACGTTAGAGAGAGAGAGAGAGTCCTGATTACCAAAAAGAATTGAGGTAATTAAATACAAAAAACTCGATCAATTGTTGGGTTTGGTGTCTTGTCGGACCTTAGGCTATAATTGGATTAGCGAAAATGAAAAGAAATAATTACGAATGAAATGAAATTTCTATTTTATTATATACGTTTTTTATTTTTTATAATAGAAAGGAAAAAGACATGGAATAACTAATTCTTGACCTTAGTTGGACAGATGGTGATAACTGATAATGATGATTAGGAATTTCAAACATACTGATAATGTGGATAAGGAAAATAATAATAATAATAATAATAATAATAATAATAATAATAATAATAATAATAATAATGGTCTTCAAATATATCATGTTATTTAAATTTGAGACCTCACTTCATTGAAAAAATGTTATGATCTGCAACTAGCTCTATATCTCAGTCGTACTGTTTGATACCTGAGCAGTTTTTTACTAGATCAAATATGTTCTTCTATTATGTTCTTAATATTTTTAGACAAATTAAAATATGATATTAAATTTTTGTCCATTCCATTCCGTTTCATCCTAGGGAGCAAGTGCGTCTTTGTTTTTTCAGTAAACTAAGGTATCTTCCACGATGATGATTGTGGAGACTAGCTAATCTTTCTAGGTATCAGAGATCCATTTAAAGGATTAACCTCTTCCAACAAATATTTTCCCATACATACAAATTAGAGATCGAATCCGAAACTAAATGGTTAAGGAGCCTAAGTATCTATTATTTGTGTCACATTATGTTGGTCAAGCGTGTCTTTGTTTTACCATATACTCCCTCTCCGTCTCAAAATAATGGTCGTTTTAGCTCATTTCACGCATATTAAGAAAAAAACATAAAAGAAGGAGAGAGAATAATATTTTTACCAAATTATCCTTATGAAACATTGAGAGTGATGAATATAATAACTTGTGAGCGATGAATATTATTTTAATTAGAGGGTGCAATTGAAAAAAAACAATTAATATTGCATTGAAAATCGTAAATGACAATTATTTTGAGACAACTTTTTTTCTTCTAAAACGACTATTATTATGAGAGGAATGGTGTTTTACTATATAGTATGTGTGCACTGTCGCCAATATTCTCATCAAGTGCATTCACGTCACAATGGTCCCGTTCCACAATACAAATGTTTTCTTTCTTGGCTGTTTTCTCTCCTTTGAAATGCATCACGATCTGATTCTCACTTCCTAAGAAAAAAAATGAATATACTTTGATCATTTGGGCGGGGAAATGCACTTAGATCTCAGGTAGCACATGGAATTGTCTAATGGTTTGAACACTTTTTGGAATTTAGTGCTAACAACATTTTTGAATAAGATCATGTTGCTAGATCTCATTTTCTAATTTCGAGGGGGTCACCATGATGTTGTTGCATGATAGGAACAAATCATCCTTCTCTAGCTTCTTTTATTTTTCTTTTATTGCCATTGATTATGCCTCTATGACTATTGGAACAAAATCAATAATGTTTTGAGACCAAATTTTGAATAGAAGAGAAATTCAGTCAAGAGAATGAACACTAGTAGGTAGAAGAAGAAGAAATCAGAAAAAGATTCTACAAGCAATTACTGCAGAACAATAGACACTATCAAGAATAGTTTCAAAGAGCACTACTAGAAAAATCAAAATTAGAGAGAGGGAAAACTCGTCGCTAAACCATCAAAAAACGGTCACTAACCATTCTAGCAATGGAATTTGCAACGAACCCAGATTCGTAACTAACTTTGGTGTCACTATATTTTTAGCGAGGGATTTTGAAATTCGTCGCTATTTGCGACGGAAATTACCCCTCGCAAACCAATATAATTCGTCGCAAAAAACTGACATAAGTTGAACCTGTAAAGAAATATTCGTCGCTATTAGAGAGGGGAAAATTCATCTCTATTAGCGAGAAAAAAATCTGTCGCTATTAGAAAGGAGAGTTTTCCGCCAATAATAGAGAGGGAAATTGTCTGTCACTAATAGCGAGTGAACAATTTGTTGCTAACCACCACCAACCTTTTTTTTGGTCTCCCTTTTAGTCGGGAATTTTTCGTGACATATTTTCTATCAATTTAATAAAGCATTAATCTATATGTAATTGGAAATGCACTTTTAATCTCAAATAGCAACACATTAAATTTAATACAAAGCTATATTAGTTATAGATTTCAAACTTTCTCTAATTTAAAATATGTTATATATAAGTAACAAAATTTATACCTCATAAGTACACTAAAAGTTTTTTCTATGCTAACTTGCTCGCCAGACAAATCACAAAATTTATCCATACACAAATAGTGCGCTAGATTTAAGTGTAGTTTAGGGAAGTCAAGTGCACACTCTCAAAAAATAAAATTACGCTTGCCCCCTATATAGACTAAAATATTATGCACACCCTGAAAAATATAATTAGCACCCAAGCCCTTAATTTTACACCAAGTCTACACTACACATAATCACTCGCATCAATTTCTTCATTCCGTGTGCATAGAGAAAAATTATGAGTTTTGTAATTTATTTAATTAAATATATTAAAACTTATTTTTAGTACATCTTATTTTTAGTACATTATTTCAAAACATTTGACCATCTAACTCTGGATTCTAGATCCGTCATGGCATAGAAAAAACATTCAGTGTACTTATGATGTATAAAAGCGTTGCACAAATTTATATATTACCTATCAAACGATCGCACATTTTTTTAGAAAGCATTCTACCAATTTTTGGTACTCTCCATGACGATTATATTCTTATTTTTATATATAAAAATATACTCTTTTTCTTATAAGGAGAAACTCAATGCATTTGTTTTTCATGAGTTTAATTTTAGTAAATTAGGTTTTACATGTATGAAATTTATATGTTCTAAAAATTTCGAAATTTCTTAATTGAGGCCGAATCAATGGTCATGCGGTTCAATTACAGACCCCTCGGCCTGACCCTTCATTGAGTCTGTCACTAAACCGATTCGTTAAAATAGGTGTCGAACTTGAGACACCGGGTACTTGACAAACTACTTACCGCCGAACTAAGGAACGAAACCTCATTACTCTACACGAAAAATATATAAATGTTAATTTGACCCCCTAAAGAACCATCTCAAACTCCATCCCTATCCATTCATCGTTTGAAAATTAGTATACGCACCAAGCTTAAAGTTGTATTGAAATGTTATTAAAAAATATAAATAAAGTAGCTTGATGTTTTAGTTTTAGGGGCCTAATTTTTGAAATTTGAACGAAGCCTCTAAATTATTTGAGATGATCCTAAAAGCAGACTATTGTTTTGATCAGTCTTAATACAAGTCATAATAATATTGAGCAAAAGAATCTAGAAAGCACATCTTATGATCTGATTCATTAAAATGAAAGACCATTTAAACCCATTACTACAAGCCTAAGTCAAATCAATTTTAATAGCAACACCTCCCCCTCTTGCCTTGCATAAAACGCATTAATTGGTTAATAACACAATTTGTATGTACATTCATTCATACTACGACACTTATTTATTGTGAGATGTAATCTGTAAAGCAATCCTTCCAAAACGGGCGACAAGAGTCAATGTCACGCAGTCATGCACCATATGTTTAGTTTGTCTGTCAATTCTTGCTTTAATTAATTCGTTCATTGTTCAGAACCGAAAACTATCTTTGCTAGCTTTGCAAGTGACACATTTTCTAGTCACTTGGTCACTTGGGTATATTGGTCGTCCATTGGCATCATCTATGGCTGTGTATGGACGCTGCTTGTGCTTGGCTTAGCCAATTATTTTATTAGCCAAGAAATAACAAGAGCCTCTAGGGAAGCTTTGTGCAAAAGTTCAGAGTTTAATCAATTTTTCCAATATTTGGTTTATCATCTGGCTGGTCCATATGGTCACTCCCGTGATTATAGAGCTCTTCCTATCATTTTTTGGTGACCAGTTCAGACTAGGTGCTCATGCCTTCCAAATTTACTTAATTCCGATAAACAGAGAAACAAATTACTTAATAAAAATTGTTATCAGTAGAATTTTTTGTTTACTAGGCATGAATAGTTACTATAAACTTAATCAAGTATAATATTTCGTTAGAGAAATAATTGTTTCGGTATCTGTCCCTCAATCCAGATCTGAGCCCAGCACTTCGGTCTAATTAAGCGCCTTCCCCGAAGCCACGCTGGCGATCCGTGCGCCTGCATCCGACGACGCATTAGGTACACATTCATTTTCTACCTCACATTGACTTCCACTTTGCTGACTTGAACATTGGAGTATTATTGTAGGTACAACCTCCAACTTGGGCTCTGAAGAATGACTTACACAGGAGGAGCTCTATCGACTTACCGTCCCAACACTACCGGACTCGAGTAAGGTACTAAACAATAATAAAAACTTGAAAGGAGTGGCTAAGAATTGATTGAAGGAGACACTTAGCATGACCAAGATATAGGCATAGCATGTGATGTTTGAATCTAAAAATTTGGAGACAAAAATTCCTGCAGTAACATGGGCTTAACACTCGTGCGAAAGGAAGGAAAGGAAGGGCCCTCCATGAGGCCGAATCCGATTCACATACCCATTACATTACCCATGTGGCCTAGTTTTGTCTGAAAACGCTGACTTTTGAAAAGACACAAATAACCTCGATCCTTGTCATAACAAAGAAACAAAACAATAGGTCCCTGAAAAATTGTGTGTAAGGTATAGTGACTGGTTAGGAGCATCTCCACCAAACCCGTAAAATGCGGCCATCTCTATTATATTTTATCTATCTTCGTCGTTTTCGTTTCTCACAAGTCCCTTTCTGGCCCCTACAACCAATATATTGTCATTTCATTTTTCTGTATACTTCTAACTAAAGAGAATTTGTACGTGCTTGTGTTTTGCAACAAAATTTTGTTCTTTGTTCTTAACCAACATAATGTGACACCATTGATAGACAATTGAATTATTTCTTATGACAAAGATAGTAGTTAATATTTCTCCTAGTTAGTGGAGTGAAGGTCGTGAACTCTCAATCTCCTTGTTAGCCAACAGTTGCCCCTTGATCGACAGTTGAATTATTACGTATGTGATAAGTGGTTTGTTTTTTTCTTGTCATGTGTGTATGTGGGAGAACGGTCATTTCTTGTCATGTGTGTATGAACAAGCATTCGTTGAAAGTGATAAATCTCTTAAATAGATCTCAATATTCTGAGTATTGAAAGTGTTTAGTTTCAGATGTATACATCGGTACCTTGAGAGATAAGTCCCATGCTCTCACCGAAAAGATATCATATATATATATATATATATATATATATATATATATATATATATATATATATTCACCAAATAAAAAGTCCACTTCTTTTTAGGATATACTACTGAACTAATCCAATAATATTGGTCTATCGTCTATGTGGATAATTAAGTATTGTGGACTGTTACATAAGCTCAATTAAAATAATTTAATAAGGTTTGTCTAATATGGTCGTATAAGTAACTAATAGGGTGTTGTGATCATTTAATGTTTAGAGATTAAAGAGTAATTCTAATTGTATATATGATGGGCTAAATCCGAAATACCAATAGATAACCTCAGTTAGAGTTTTATATATCATAAGGATCCAAAGAGAGAGTTCGCTCGTAGAGAGTGTACGAGTCTAACTCAACTCTACAAAAGAGGCTTGTCGAGTGATATATACCTCCCATTTATAAACACATTTTCAGATCATATCACATCCGATGTGAGACTTTTAACACACCCCCTCACGCTTAGGACAATACAAGTTGGAGCATGACCCGAGTGGCCCAACAGATCTTGGATCACTACAAGAAAATCGCTCATTTGCGACGACAATTTCCGTCGCAAATGCACCTTTTCCCGCCGCAAATCTGCATTTGCCACGGAATTTGCGACGGCCAAAATGTCGTGGCAAAAGCGCTCGTCGCAAAGCGTTTGCGACGAACTTCCCCGTCGCAAATCCTTCCGTCGCAAACTCGTCGCAAGTTCGTCGCAAATTTCCTAGGCAAAGTCGTCGCAAACTCTGACTAATTTCTGTCGTAAATCCGTGGCAAATCCGTCGCAAATTCCCGTGGCAAAGTCGTCACAAATTCTGACAGCTTTTTGTCGTAAATCCGTCGCAAATCCGTGGCAAATTATTTGAAAATTTATAAATAGATGTTGAAATTTCCGTCGCAAATGTTAAAAATTCCGTCGCAAATTCTAGCAATATTTGACATTTACATTGTCATTCCTATTTGCAATACTTCCCTGCCAATTATTCAGACTCCAATCCACCAATTCAAACATACATAAACTACACTAATGTTAAAATTGACAAACATACAAAATATCAAAAATCAAAACATATCACTAATATTAAAAGTGTCAATCCAATCCATCAACTTAGTTAAACATAAACTACACCAATGTTAAAAGTGTCAACCCAATCCACCAACTTAGTTAGAAGTGTCAAACATACCAAATATCAAAATATATCAAAACATACCACTAGTTTATGTCAAACATACATAAACTACACTAATGTCCAATGAACTCAAAATCTTCAAGTCCAACTCTGAACAATGTACCTAACAAATCAAAAACGATAATGATTACTAATTAATTCATAAAACTAATATATTTTGCACATTAATTAAAACATAGATTACCTAGATCTCGTCAATAACCCTTATCATAAACGTGGTCTCCGTGATCTCCACATTCTCCATCATCTGCATCTTCGTTCTCGTCCTGCTGGGCGGGCTGACCCTGCTGGGCGGGCTGGTCCTGCTCGAGTAGATGCCAATCAGGTGGAGGCATTGGAATCCCAGAATGGTTAAATACGTACTCAATTAGTTGCTGCTGTCGTGCAAAGTACCGCTCTGCAAATTGTTGTGACATTTGTTGGATGATCCTACGGGCCTCAGGAGACAGGCTCGCGCTCGTCGAAGCTCTAGAGTCTACCATATTGTCATATATGCCTCCTGTCCCATACACACCACGACTCTTATTGGGCCCTCCAGCAGCCTGCTCCCACAACAAACGCTTCAACTTAGCCAACTCAACGGGGTCTACTAGTATATCTGACTGAGACAACAGCCGCTGAAACTCCTCCTATCAAATGCACAAGTTATAATCATAATCATAATCATAATCATAATCAAAATAAATGAGACATTTTTTTAGACACATTCCTAATAACATAGACAGAAATGTCTTTAACATTGAAATGACTCATATCTATTTGCAATACAATATCCTGCAAATTCAATACAAACACACCAATTATAACCAAACACACCAACTATAAGTTCAATAAACTAAGTGAGATCAATTATAACCGATTCAACAACTTCCAAACACACCAATTCAATTCACATAAACTAACTTATATTTCGAATTCACATAACCAACTATAAGTTCAATAAACTAAGTGAGACAAATTATAACCGATTCAACAACTTTCAAACACACCAATTCAATTCACATAAACTAACTTATATTTTCAATTCACATAACCAACTATAAGTTCAATAAGCTAAGTGGGACCAATATTATAACCGATTCAACAACTTCCAAACACGCCAATTCAATTCACATAAACTAACTTATATTTCCAATTCACATAACCAACTATAAGTTCAATAAACTAATTGAGACCAATTATAACCGATTTAACAACTCACATAAACTAACTTATATTTTCAATTCACATAACCAACTATAAGTTCAATAAGCTCAGTGGGACCAATATTATAACTGATTCAACTACTTCCAAACACACCAATTCAATTCACATAAACTCACTTATGACAAAATTTCTTTATACCTGAGTAATGCGAGCGCGATCCTCTACAAACTCGCCTGTGCCCTTCCTAATGTGAGTGTGGCGATGAATCTCATCTACATGTGGCTTCCTCCCCATCTTCTTGGCCTATTATTAATAACTTAAGTTTGTAAATGGTAAATTATAATTAATTATATTGACATTAGAAAAATATAAGTTTAAGAATATACCAATCTCTCTGCATGCTCCAACATAGAGATAGAACCTCCAGTGTGCAAGCTTCCACCTTTTTCTGATGCCCTGCTCTTCTTATTCCGCTCACACTTTGGTTTGAATTTTGGATCATTCCAGATGTGATCTCTTAGGCGATTGTAGACTAGATCCCCCATCCAAAGAGGCCTGTCCCTCCCCATGCGGACACGTCTGAGCATATCAGGGAGTCGGAGAGCAGCTTTTGTATGAAAAAGATCCCGAACAGCGGCCTCCTGAGACTTACGCCATGCAACATGCTTCTGCATTATGAAAACATTTACAAAACAAATGTTACATCAAATCAAATAACTTAACAAATTCTCAAAAAAAATGACAAACATTGTGATATGTTAAAATGTACACTTACTCTAAGTGTATAACTCGCGAATAGTCAGTCGGATAGCATTTGCGGCCGGCCTTGAAGGAAGAAACCTGCGAAGTTAAAACAATTGAAACGATTAAAACACATTATATATATGACAAAACAAACAATCAATCAAACAGAGTTATAAAAAACTTTACATACCCTCCATTCTCAACACGGATGACAACTCGCCCGTCGCCTAACACAATCTCATCCTCATCCTCATCCTCATCCTCATCATCACCCCCCTCGACATCAGGTATCACATCATCACCCACCTCAACATCATGCATCTGATCATCTCCAGGTGAAAGTGGCTCTGTCGGGGATGGCAAAGAGGACGGAGTAGGCACAGCATCTGGTGAAGGGGTAGGAGTAGGTATCGTACGAAAGCCTGGTACCAGAATCATGCAATATGGAGGACTCTGTGATGGTGGAGGAGTCACTCGCGCAGATGAAGTACGACCATGTACATCTCGGGGAGATGGAGTAGGTGAAGGAGTAACTCGCGGCGACGAACTAGATCCAATATGTAAGGACCTAACTCCAGAGGTCTGCTGCAAGGACCTAACTCCAGAGGTCTGCTGTAAGGACCTAACCCCAGAGGTCTGCTGTGGCGTATCTAAAGACCTAACTCCAGAGGTCTGTCGTGTCTGTGTCGGAGGACTCTGCAATGATCTCACTCTACCTTCATGTGCTGGGCGTGTCTGTGTAGGGGTAGATGTCGTAGGCATCTCTGAATAGTCGCCTGTGTCCTCGACGCATATCACCCTTTTCTTACGACGGGGGACAACTTTAGACTTCCCCTTACTATCATGGGGCGGTCTAGGTGGCGACGAATCACCTCCACCTGATGCCATGCTGCAGAGGAAACCAAACATAAACACAAACAATTTAAAAACATAAACTTTACTTCTAAAAAAATTCATGAAACAATTCACACACAATTCAAACACAAACATGAATTAAATGCGGTTCAAGTTGTTTGGATACATAGAATCAAAGAAACCAGGTGGAAATACTCTCTCCATCTTACATAGAATGAATGAAATGTTCTGTTCCATCCTAACAAGGTCAACATCTCTTAAAGACGCAGAACACAAATCTTTAAAAAATTGACTCACTTCAGTTAGCGGATTTAGAACATGCGCCGGTAAAGAACTAAATGCAATAGGGAGTAAACATTCCATAAATACATGACAATCATGGCTTTTCATCCCAATCATTCTTCTCTTATTCACATCAACACATCTTGCCAAATTAGAAGAATATCCATCTGGGAATTTCAGTTCTTTTATCCACTGATAAACTGAATTTGTTTCCTCGATAGTTAATGTGTAACATGCTTTGGGTTTGAGCATCTTCCCATTAGCTTGTGGCTTCAAATGTAAGTCCTTTCGATTGCAGTAAAGAGCAACGTCCAATCTCGTCTTATATTGTCCTTTGTTTTGCCTTTTATGTTCATCACTGTGTTAAATATATTGTCAAAAAAATTCTTCTCTATGTGCATCACATCAAGATTGTGCCTCAATAAATTATCTTTCCAATATAGGAGATCCCAAAAGATACTCCTTTTTGTCCAATTATGCTCTTGTCCATATCCATCAAATCGAGAAACAAGGGGATCATCTGTGATTTTGGGCAAATCTCTAACTCTATCCCAAACCTGGTCTGGAGTCAACCGAGGAGGCGGCTCATCATTTTCAGCTTCCTTCTTCTTAAATGCATTCTTGTTCCTTCTAAATGCATTATCATGTGGTAAAAACCTACGATGCGAGTCAAACCAAGAACTCTTACCCCCATGTTTCAAGGTAAATGCCTTTGTATGCTCCATACAATGTGGACACGCTAATTTACCATGAGTTTGCCAACCAGACAACATGCCATAAGCAGGGAAGTCATTAATGGTCCACATCAAAGCGACTCTCATCATAAAATTCTCCTTCTGTGCGTAATCATAAGTCAAGACACCATTCCACAACCTCTTCAAATCATCAATTAGTGGTTCTAAATAGATGTCAATGCCTGCTTTTAGATTTTCCGGGCCAGGTATCAGACATGTCAAAAACATGTAAGGTTTAGTCATACACATCTCAGGGGGAAGGTTGTACGGGGTAACAATAACGGGCCAGCAAGAATATGGCAAAGCCGATGCTTGGGTATATGGCGTAAAACCATCGGAGCATAACCCAAGTCGTACGTTGCGTGAATCTGCTGCAAACTCAGGTTGTACCCGATCAAAGTGTTTCCATGCTTCACCATCAGACAGATGGCGCAACACACCGGGACATTTATTCTCAAAATGCCACGTCATTTTCCCTGCAATGTGCTCGGATGCAAACATTCTCGGCAACCTTGGAATTATCGGCAAGTAGAACATTGACTTCACCGGAACTGGTTTATTCTTACTACTAGTCCCCCTTTTGCGAGCATGATACCTCGGCGCTTTACAAAATTTGCATTCAAGTAGCGCAGAATCCTTTTTCCCAAACTCATTGTCATAATACAACATGTGACCTTCTGGACAACAATCGATCCTTCTAGCGTCCAATCCCAACTTAGAAACTAACCTCTTAGCCTCGTAAAAATTCTTTGGTAAATTTTCGTTCATAGGTGTCACGCCTGACATCATATCACATATCAAGTCCATTCCCACCTCAGATGTATTACTCAATGATTTGAGAGCTAAAAGTTTCGCACAAATCGATAACTTTGAGTTCGATGACCCTTCAAACAATGGTTTGTTTGCATCTAACAACAGATTATAAAATCTCTATGCTTGCTCATTCGGAAGCTCATCCATGTTATCATATTGCTGCTCCTCGAAGGATACATTCACCCCAAGACCGTCACAAACCATATTCTGCATCAAGTTGATTTGTTCACCACATCCTACATCCGCGGAATTACTTGCAGCACCTCTGCAATTTTCGCCAACCAATGGGACGACATCAAACCCTTTCTCACCATTACTCGTTCAAATCCAATAATTAGGCCTAAACCCAACTCTCTTCAAGTGATCAATGACCTCCATTGGATTCCTAATCTTTCCACATTCACATTTGACGCACGGACATCGAATCCCCCCTTCAACTCTAAATTGTTCTTGTGTCATTGCAAAAAGAATAAACTCCCTCACGCCATCTACAAAAGATTGTTTCAAACCCGCTCTTTTTGGAAACAACCTATCATACATCCAAAGGCGGTGCGAAGGAGGAAACTCCATTCTGCACATTTAAAATTGTCAATATATAAAAGAGAGAAAATGAGTGAGAGAGAGAGAGAACGAGACAAGAATGTAAATGATGGATGCCCATCGAGAGCTAAAATGCTAAAATAAAAACAAAATCAACCACTTCTAGCAATTAAGAAGCTACATATTTAAATGTGTTTGTTACTAATAGTGTTTGTTACTAATCTGCATATATTGCAGAGTCCTCTTATAGTGAAGCATAAATTTTCCTAAAAGTTATGAGTCCTCTTATTCAAATTATTTTGTTTTAAATATTGTTTCAAACAGTCTTGAGTCTACCATTGACTAACAGTCTTGAGTCTCATAAAAGAAATTTATTCAACTTTTCAATAATCAATTTGCCAACAGAATGGAACATCTCAACTATAAGGACAAATTTGAAATACTTGCAATAGAATGCAACAATATAGAGGAAGATTAGCTCAACAAGGAATTGAACAAACAACAAAAGGACAACATACATGTCATAAGTTTAACTAATATAACTTTTATTGAAGTTAAAGTAAGAGTATTGTAAGTATTATCATCTTCAAGAGTTTATAGAAATAACCTGGAACCATTAACATACATGTCATAAGTTGTTTTTCCCATAAAATCTCCTAAATAGTGACACAAGGTCATTCTAAAAATGCATCTAATAACTTGAACATAAGCATTTAATTGAATAGCCATATTTTCTAGAAATATTAATCTAATACAGAACAAATACATTGGCCATTATTTTAACATCTAATCCTTATTTTAACAAGTAAACCAGTCATCATTATATCTACTTTTATTTGAAATTAAAGTTGCTTTATCTAAAATCTCTTTACGCTTCAACAAATCAGTTTTACTAAAAATCAGAAACTAAAAACACATAGGTCAGGACCTAAATAAACACTATCAATGAACTCATCATTTGAAATACCTTAACGTATTTAACAAGCTTAGATTTCAAGTCATTTAACAGCAATCTAACTGAAGTTCAGCAACAATCCATAGCTTCAGAATAAATCTGCATCAAATCAACAAAAAAAAAAGATCAAATCTGCCTAAGGTAAACTACCTCAAATTAGTCATCTAAAAATGCAAACAATTGACACAACAAGCTCAACATCCAATGATCCAACACAAACAACAACTTAACAAACAAGCTCAAAACAATTCACAAACATAAATTGTAGAAAGCATACAAACAACAAGCGTTTATTAGAATTTAACTTATGAAATTCAAATAGAAACAACAGATTGTATCCCCAAACAGTTCACAATATCCACATTTTGATGTCTCTTGCAGCACCTAAGCTGCTAAGCATAGAAACCAAAGCCACACTAGTGAGTACTTTACACCCTCTCACTTTCAAATCAATCAAATGAATGCAAGAATCTAGGCTTCTATGTGGACTGATGCTGCAACAAATTCGAAGAGAAGAGGCTTCTCAAAAATTAATATGCAATAAGGAAGGAAACTTTCTAGCAAAGAAAGCTTAAAGGTATTGCAAATGATAAAGATGAGATTTATCATCAAAGAAGCATACTTGTTTAGAAACAATCAAGATTCAAACATAAAAAGATAAAATATATCTGCACAAGCTTTAAAATTGGGACAAATAGCATCATGTAATGACAGCCTAGCTTTAACACATTAGAAAGTGGATACCAGTTTCAATCATTTTAACTAGCATTGAATCTCTTAAAGTTGCATCAGTTTAATCACAGTTGAATTCTATATTTTTGTCAACTTTCTTATAAAGATTGTACTTAAGCTGATTAAACTAGCAAAGCTCTAAGGCAATGAATTTTTTGAGATAAAAAGTTAAAATGCTTGTAAAAAGTTAATAGTTATAAGGCTTAAATAGTTGTCACCCCCCTGCAAAATTACCTGATATCCATTTACCCCCCTGCAATTTTTTTTTTTTGCAAAAAATATCTTGCAAATTATAATAATATCCAGTTACCCCCCTCCCGTTAGTTTTTGTTAACGCTGTTAACTTAAAGCTGACGTGGAACCTAGGTGGATCAGATACGTGGCTGCCACATCAGCAACCAATGAATGGTTGCCACGTGGCAATTAGAGGTATAGTGAGTTACTTTAAAAAAAATCACTTTTGGCAAATACAGGACTTGAACCGATGACCCATAAGTTGTGCAAGCAGCCTTCAACCACTGAACCATATCCAGATTTATGTATCTCGTTCCAACTAACAATATATAATACATAGTTATTTATTTATTTTGATTAAAAAAAGGAAAACATTGTCTTCATCATCATCAATCTTATCCATCTGCAACGTTTTCATCAATGGCAGAAGATTTATCAATGCCACGAAATCGAATTCGAAGCAAGATCTGGAAAGAAAACAATTAAGTGTGTAATTTCAGAAATCCAATGGCAAGATTCACGAAGATGAAGATCTGGACATAAACGAAAATGAAGATCTGGAATTGGAAACGTAAATCATCATCTTCTTCAATTGTATTTTTGGCTTCAATCTCCTTTGTGCTTCAAGTTTTGGTTTTATCCATCATTAAAAGTTTTGTTTTTTCTAGATTCAATCTCCCCTTCTAATTTCCAACGTTGAAGATCTGGTCCTTTTTTGTTTTTTAATCAAAGATTGATGTTGATGATGCTGCTGTTGATGATCATGAAAGATGATGATTCGTTCTTCACAGCGTTTACATATAATATATATTTTTTCTTTGCTTTATAAACTAAAATGAAGATGTGGTGCAGTGGTAATTGAGCCTGTTTGTCTTGCTAAGGTCACGGGTTCAAGCCCCATATTTGCCAAGATTGTTATTTTTTTTAGTAACAATTTGCAAGGTGGTTTTTGCAAAAAAAAAATTTGCAGGGGGTAAATGGATTTCAGGTAATTTTGCAGGGGGGTGACAACTATTTAAGCCTAGTTATAAAGATGAACTTTTTAGTAGTTATAAAGATGAATTTTTTATCTTTAAATGCTTGTAAAGATGAATTTTAACTTTTCACATATAAAGTTGATACTAGATTTAAAGTTAAAATGCTTGTAAAAAGTTAGTAGTTAAAATTCATCTTTTACCTGAACTAAACTAGAATTATCACCACCATCTTTTACCATTTTGATACTAGATTTTTGTGTTTGTCTATTTCCTTTAGACTTCTTCAAAGTTCACTCCTTAAGACTTCCTCTTGTACAGAATCCTAGTTACCCCAAATCACTTCAATTCCAAATTTCCAATCTTCAAAGTATTTTTATTTAAGCTGCTTCAATTTCTTTATAAGTTCAAGCCTGTCATTCGACTGTACTAGAGGTTTTCCACATTTCATTGACAAAAGAGAGGGAATTATGACTTATCTACTTGGGGTAGGGTCCCATTTCTATATAAGTTTAACCAATATTTTGTAAGTATAGGGATTAAGAATTCATCCAACCTTGAAGAAACAGTATAAACAGTATAGGGATTAAGAATTCATCCAACCTTGATATTCACCACCACCCTCGTGTCCCACAAAACCAGCATACGACCATGTAATTCACCCTCAAGTCTCAAGCCAGTAATTAAATCAGCACAATAGTAAATGCATTTGAATACAATAAACAGGATATCAAAGTAATGGCAGCCAACACTTCTAGTTGCATTCCAAAACATCAATAACAAAAAACTCAAAAATTAATATCAACACTAACCTGAACTGACTGAGAGAGTAAAACTAATAGAGTCTAGGCTTCTCTATGGACTGATGCTGCAACAAATTCAAAGAGATGAGGGTTAGGGTTTCGTTCAAAAAAAATTGGGACATTTAGGGTTTCTTTAATCAGTGAAATTAGGGACAAATTAAAGATGATAATAGAAATTACCTACAAGTGGGGAAGAGGCGCAGCAGCGACGGAGATGCGGCGGAGAAACAGTGGATGGACGCGCAAAGAAGGGGGAGAGTGGAAGAGGGAGAACGCGTGTATGTATGTCGCCGTGGAGCTCGATTAGCGAAGGAGGAGGGCAAAGGAGGGTAGACGTTGACGGAGGAGGGTGGAGGGGTGGAGGAGGGTGGAGGGTGGAGGAGGGTGGAGGTCGGAGGAGAGTGAGGGAGAGAGCCTTCTATTTTCTCAGTGAGAACCCGTAGTGATACCCAAATGGGAGGGTTCGTGCGTGTTATATTTTGAATTATCGTTTGCGACGGGCTTGCGACGGGATCTCCGTCGCAAATTTGCTGCCTTTTCCAAGTCCGTCGCAAACCCGTGGCAAACTCCAGCGGGAAATTTCGCGCCCCTACTTTTAACACATGCCGTCGCAAATCCGTGGCAAATTACTGATGGAATAATCTCCGTCGCAAATGTTGGTGGCTAAAACAGGTTTTTCTTGTAGTGGGAGAACGCGTGTATGTATGTGGCCGTGGAGCTCGATTAGCGAAGGAGGAGGGCGGAGGAGGGTAGACGTTGACGGAGGAGGGTGGAGGGGTGGAGGAGGGTGGAGGGTGGAGGAGGGTGGAGGTCGGAGGAGAGTGAGGGAGAGAGCCTTCTATTTTTTCAGTGAGAACACGTAGTGATACCCAAATGGGAGGGTTCGTGTGTGTTATATTTTGAATTATCGTTTGCGATGGGCTTGCGACGGGATCTGCGTCGCAAATTTGCTGCCTTTTCCAAGTCCGTCGCAAACCCGTGGCAAAACTCTAGTGGGAAATTTCGCTCCCCTACTTTTAACACATACCGTCGCAGATCCATGGCAAATTACTGATGGAATAAGCTCCGTCGCAAATGTTGGTGGCTAAAACAGGTTTTTCTTGTAGTGGATAGACTTTGATATCATCTTATAATTTGAGTTAGGTATGACTTAATCCTGCAAAACCGACTTGTCGAGTGAAAATGTCTCCCACTTAACTCATTTTCGGGTCATATTACATCGGATGTGAAACTTTTTAAGAGTTTCTGAGGATCAATCCGTATCTAACATGTATACCTTCATTGTGGTGTGAAAGGTTTTTATTTTAAGAGTACTGTGGTGTGAATGGTACATGTAAAAGAGATTGAAAAATCTAATGAATGATGCATGTAATAAGAAAATGAAAAGTGGTTGAAAAGTAGTATGATGAGATTAAGTGCTTGTATATTTACTTTCAATTAATTAATACTCATATCCGATTTTCAATACGAGACAACAAAACACCTAAAATATAGGATTAGGATATGGACATATGCTAACCGGGTTAAGCTGGCAAAGCGAGTATCTAGGGTAGATATTAACAGAAATTTTGCTGGCTTAAAATGTCTCAATTCTCTTCCAATGGCCAAAATCTGCCTACATATATTGTGTAGCGTTTTGGTTTTCAAAATACAAGAATCATAACTAACTAACACTTGAAAGTTGGCATTGGTGTGAATATGCACGCCTTTAGGATATGCTTTATGGAGACCATTCCATAACCTTCCAAATGCAAGTCTGTCTCTGCTATGACATCTTGCAGTTTCCTAAGCTGGAAATCTAGTTTTAATTGGGTGGCGTGGCATCCATCAAAATTAGCGGTAATTTCAATATATTATAGTAAGTGTTAGAACTTGGAAATTGTTAGAACAGCAACCAGTAAGGAAATAAAGAAACGAAAATGCAAGAACAAGAACACTATCTTTGTTTACACAATTCTGCCAAAGAATGTCTGCGTCTGCCTCTACAAAGTAGTTGTAGTTTCATTTTATTTCAAAATCACTTAGGATTTTAGTGTTACAAGTGATATTATAACGATAATATATATCTCAATCTAGATTAGAACAATACGCTGGCTCAGCTCCCCCGCCCTTGGTCCCATAAATACTGTATGAGTCATACTCAATATAAATTAACGATCGCAAGCCTGACATGAATAGTGAAAAGAAGAGGCTGAAAGTAGATCTACGTAACTTCAAGTCTTCAACTATATATGTTCAAGGATGGTGGCTGCTGTATTTAGAATAGGTTAAATGTACGTATATAAGTAGTAACTAGCATAGATCCCACCAAGCAACTAGCATAATTAAGGACATGGTATTCAGTATTTGCATGTGTCGGAAATTCGGAATCCATGGGCCCATATTTCTGTCACCATTCACAAACTTTTGAATGTATTAAGATCTTGTTGTGGAAATGATTTTTGAGTGTTACATGCTTGTATTATACATACGAATTGAATGGTGTGTGGGTTGAGAAAATAATTATAGGGTATTTTGGGTGGAGACTTAGTGTCTGTATTTGGACTGAGTATCTCTTATGTTAAATTTTTAGTTTATCTTTTTATTGATTTCCCATATTTATCCTTCTGGATATGTCCATTGGGACCAGGGGCGGAGCCAGGATTTTTGTCCAAGGGATGCCGACGATAAAATGTATGACTTAATAAAATACACTTCTATAAAAAAATTTGATATAAGTAATATTAATACTAGCGAAGTAAACCATGAGAATGATATAGATACTAGGTAATAAAAAAACAAGAAAAAGAAAGGAAAGTAGATAAAAATTTGATCTAATCTATAAAAAATATTGTTAACAGAATGATATAGAAGATTTGAAAAAGAAAAAACAAATGAAAGATTTGGAAAAAAAAATTAGTATAGGTAATAACACTAGCCAAGTAAACCGTATGAATGAGATAGTAGGGCATAACCAAGTCAACCGTGAGAATAATATAGTGATTTGCAGTTCCACATTGACGTAGTGAAACTCCAAACTCTGAGTTTTTAACAATTCTGAAAGTGCCGTACCTAATTTTTACTACTTTATTTTTAATTTTAAAGATAGTGGAGGGGGACTCTTGAGTATTTTTTATATAAAAACTAATATTTTTCAGAATTTTGGGAAAGACCATGGCCCCACCAGGTCTCCCCTCCCTCCGCCACCGCCACTGATTGGGACTGAAGAATACTTAACTGGTCTATTGCATGCAGCTCTACTTTGTAATTTTTCTGGTTTGTACCTCATTATTATGCAGGGCTTTATTGGCTGTTTGGGATATACTTGTTGTGGGACTTGAAGTAGTGTTCTTAATAGGTGGCTAATATATATGTGTGAAGTTATTTGTCAAGTTGAGAACACTGCTATTATGGATACCCTCTAGGATGTGGCTTACACTTCATTAGTATATCTCTTGTACTCTTTGTTCATGGCCTATCCCTTTATTAAAGATTTTTCTGATGCTTATTAAAAAAAGTCACATTATCCGAACAGAATGAGTCATAAAAAATAAGATAAGGGACTAAAATGGAATATGTACCAGGGTGACCGACACAAAAAAAAGAAGCTAATTAGCGACAGACATTAGCAACGGAAAGTAAGTCTATCACTAAAAAGTTCATTAACGACAGAACGTAAGAAAAAAAATTCTGAAACGTTTGCGAGGGAATTAGTGACGGAACCGTCCGTCGCTAAAAAGCAGCCCATCGCTAAACCATTCTGTATGTTGCTAAATATAGGCGCTAAATTTGAATTTCAATGTTCCATCGCTAATCTCAAACTTTCGTCACTAAATATGGGCGCCAAATTTGCCTTTGACCAGGTTAATTACGAGGGTTGTAGCGACGTACGGTTCCATCGCTATAGCAAACTAGATTTGCTTTGAAAACCACACTTCTCCATTTCTCACATTTCACACTCTTTCTCCCTTACTCTTTTCCTTATCTCTCTACTCGAATTCACCCTTCACCACCACCACCACATAGCTCCTCTCATCCTCTCTCTCTCTCTCTCTCCCATACTCTTCTCCTTCTCTCTGTAGCCTAATCCGCCCTTCACCACCACACAGCTCCTCTCATCCTCACTCTCTCTCTCTCTCCTCCTTACTCTTCTCCTTCTCTCTCTACCCTAATCCACCCTTTACCACCAACACCACCACCACCACCACATAGCTCCTCTCATCCTCACTCTCTCACACTCTCTTTCTCCCTTACTCTTCTCATTCTCTCTCTACCCGAATCCACCCTTCACCACCACACCACCACCACCACCACCACCACTCTCACTCCTCCCTCTCTGAGAAGCTTGATTATAATAATTTAATAATATAATAATAAATATATAAAAAAGCAGGTTAAAAAAAATTAAAACAGTACTTAATACAATCCATTTAGTTTGGGACACATTCATAATTTGCGACAAATCTATTAGCTCGCTAATTAGCGAAACTGGTTGTCGCTAATTAGCGAGGGATTCAAAACTCTGTCGCTAATTCATTAGCGACGAGCATTTTAGTGAGGGAATTAGGTCGTCGCCAATTCCGTCGATAACAGTCATTAGCGTTGGAAATACTGGCTTTTGCGACGAAAATGGCTGTCACTAATCCCCTTTTTTGGTAGTATGTTTGGGCCTAAAGGTAACGCCTACTATTGCCCCATGCAATGGCTATCTAAGACCCCCCAAGTTCAAAGTAACTTCTCTAGGCCATAAAAATACTATTACACTATGAGTGACCTAACTTTGGCATCGGAGTGACTTTGCATTTACAATCCACAGGTGGCACCACCACAACGGAGATTAGCGGAGCCAACATCTTCAACATACTCCAAGACTTCCCGGTTCTATATAATAACAGAATCTAAAAATGTTTGATATTGCATAGATGTTTTCATCCCTATAGTTAATAGGATTGACAGAATGACAAGAACTAGTTTTTTTTTGGTCGATAAGAATAATCAATCTACTTAAAAACAAATAATTAAAGGAAATCTTTTGTGTAAGCTGTTTTTATATACCATATTTAAGTTGACCCCACTTCAGGAAACATGTCTTCAATCCATCCTCTCATCCGCGCTCTTCCTACTTTGTTTTTCCTTTTAATTTATGTTTATCTTCTTCCTTTTATTCCTGACCCCTTTTTTTCCTTTTAGAGTATTCTAATTCTAATGGTGGGTGGTTAGTTATAAATTTTCAAGACACTAACTATAGCTGGCATCAGGCTGCTCAGCTCTTTTATGTTCAAACTTCAAAAGTTCAAACCCTACTTTTTCAAGTGAAATAAATACTGTTTCCAACTGTTGTTGTATACTTGTATTGCAACAATGCACGCACATCTATAAAAATAATCCTTAATTAATAAATCAAAAGAAAATGACACAACACTACAAAAAACGGATCAAATAGAGAGGTTTTTTTGGGGAGGTTTTAAAAACCCCCTCAGTTTAACGTTAGAAAAGTCCTCTCCCGTGGTTTTAGTTAAAAGTTTTGGTTCAATTTGAGGAGTTTTAAAACCCCCGTTGATTGTGAAGAAAAAACCCCCACAACTTGTAAAAAAAACCTTCCCTCTGCACTTTCACATTTCCCTCTCTTCTTTCACATTTCCCTCTCTTCACTTTCACATTTCCCTCACACGTTTTCACGACTTTCAGTTTCATAATGAGAAAACCCTTTCCCTCTCATCACTTTCACACGTTTCCTCTCTTCTGATTCCCAATCGTTCCACTCCAATCGTTCTCTCCGTAAACCCTCTCCTTCCACTCCAATCGTTCTCTTCGTAAACCCTCCCCTTCCACTCCACTCAACTCGCAAACCCTCCCCTTCCACTCCAATCGCAAACCTTCCCTTCCACTGTAGTCGCAAAAGATTTCGCAAACCTTCCCAATCAAACCTCAAGAAATCATTTTCGCAAAAGATTTCGCAAACCCTCACCTTCAGAACCCTAAGAACAAAAGAATATGAAGCTTCAACAGAACCCTAAGCGTTAATCATCAGTTCGCTGGTTCTTACGAGTAAGTCTAGTTATTTTCTCAATTTTATTTTGGAACTTTAAGAGTGTTTTAATTTTGTGGTGTGTCTCACTGTCTGTGCTTCAGATACATCCGCATTCAGCGTTCCTTCGAGTGCGTCTTCAACTTTTAATGTGCGTCTCTGCTAGTGATTCGGCGTGCAACTGCTTCTATTCTGAGGTAAAGGTCTTAGCTTCCTTTTCTGTTTTGATTCTGTGATATAAAGACTGCATTAGTGGTATAAATCTGTGATTCTGTGATTAGTGATATAAATCTGTGATATAAATACAGCATTAGTGGTATAAATCTGTGGCTTCCTTTTTTGCAGATTGATTTTGTGATTCTGTGATTCTGAATTCCAAATCTTTTTCTCGTTTTGTTGCCGTGTCTTATTGTGGTGTCTCTTATTGCTGTTACCGTTGCTTATTTCTATTGCCATCTTATGAACCGAACTGTTGAAATTACATTTTTGAAGCTCATAGCTAGATATGAATTTTAACTGACGCTCTGAAGTGATTTTCCTGAATTTGAAGTTTAATTGACACTCTTTGAGTTTTCTTTGTATTAGTATTAAATCTGAATGTGATTTTACAATTTCATTTTAAGACTATTCTTTACATCAACAAATTTTGTACCAGTCACTCTTGCCTTAAGTTTAAGTGCCTACAGCTTAATCTATCAAATTTAAGTGCCTACAGCTTATGCATGCCAATATGAATAATCCTATTCTTCTAAATAATGATAGATTAATCTGAGTGTGGTTTCGCTCCTCTTCATCAAATTGCATTTGGAAGTGATTCCTAACCTAAGTTCTAATTTCTTCTACGCCCCTCTATCTAGATAGCTCAAACATCAGATTCAGATTTTATAAGTTTAATCTATCAAATTTAGATTTAGATTAATGTATGAAATTTATAAAATTGATAGATTAAGCTGTAGGAACTTAATCAAAAAATGAATAAATGAAATCAAGAAATCAATTTTACAGCCCACTAATAATGTCTTATTGTCAACTTTGTTGCTAGTGTTCAATTGGCCTGGTATATGACATATTGTATTGCTTGCAACTGTTTGTATTGCTAGTGTTCTCCATTATGAATTCATTTCTTGAGGTTTTCTTAATTTGTTTTATACCTTCTTATCATAATTAGTTAGAAGACAATTATCTATGGACAAATCTTGGATTGCAAAGCCAAGAAATACAAGTGAGTACTTAAATGGCATAAGTCAATTCTTGGATTTTGCTTTTAAGCATGCTGCTATTAGAGATACAATACAATGTCCGTGTCCTAATTGCGGGATTGTTGATTGGCAAACCAGAGATATAGTCCAATCACTCTTAGAATCAAAACCATTCCCTAAAAACTATATCATATGGACTCGCCATGGTGAGAAACAAGTACCACAATCTACTAGAAATGAAGATCATGAGCAAGGGACATTTCATTGTGGGAACCCGCTAGACACAATGGTCAATGATGCATTTGGGCACCATAGGCAACAAGACACTAATAGAGATGAAGCACAAGCTGTAAGCGCAAATGAAGTATTAAACGAAGGGCCAAGGGAGGATTATAGTGATTTTCATGAGTTTATCAAAGATGGAAATCAGATTTTGTACGAAGGGAGCAAGTATACAAAACTAGAATTTGTAATCAAATTATACCATATAAAGGTTTTGTGTGGATTGAGTGACAAGGCAATGACTATGATACTAGATTTGTTGAGAGATGTGTTTCAACAAGCAAAGTTCCCCCCTTCTTTTTATGAGGCAAAGAAAATTATCAACAAACTAGGTCTTAATTATACCAAGATAGATGCATGTCCAAGAGATTGCATGTTATATTTGGGAGATGAAGACAAAGACTTGCAAGCATGTAAGCATTGTGGAGAATCTCGATGGAACCCTAAGAAGAAGAAAAAACAAGCTGCAAAAGTTCTGCGTTACTTTCCATTAAAAGCAAGACTGCAAAGATTGTTCATGTGTTCTAAAACTGCTGAGCATATGAGGTGGCACTCTACCGAGAGTAATAAGGATGGGTTGCTAAGGCATCCGAGGGATGGTGAGGCATGGAAGACATTTGATTTGGTGCATCCTGAATTTGCTTTAAATCCTCGAAATGTTCGGTTAGGACTTGCTAGTGATGGTTTTAACCCTTTTTTATTTTGATTTTTGATATTTGAAATGAGTCAATTTTTCTTTTGTTATTTCAGGCAAGTGAGCCTCATTCTCCAATGGATGCAAATGGATCATTCGGTGCTAGCAACATTTAGTGGTTTTAGGATCCTTTAGTATAGGATATTTTTTGATGCTATTATGATTTTGAGCTGTATGACAATAGATATTTGAGCTACATTTGTGTTATCACAGTTATATTTTTAATGAAATTTTCAGTTTTTTGCGTAAGCTTAATAAGTGTTATGTGATGTACGTATAGTTATTAGTGATGAAAATCTGGTAATTAGATAAGGAAAAAAGAAATTCTCAAATTGCAAAAGAAATATTATCTCTACATAACTCTAATAGGAGATTGAAACCCCCACAAAAAAGTCCTATCAACTATGGCAATAAAAAATCACCTAAAAAAAAAACTCCTACAAATCAATCAATTTCAGGAGGTTTATAACCCCCTCAGAAAAACCTCCACTAATCGTGGGGGTTAAAAACCCACGCAGTAAAACCCCCGCAAAAATACACGATACCAGCATTTCCAAAAAACCCCCGCAGATAGATTGCGGCACTCGAAACTCCGGCGTTTTTTAAAACTCCCGCTGATTACGTTGCGGGGGTTTTTAACCCCCGCTAATCGACTTAAAAACCCCTGCAATCTGTTCCGTTTTTTGTAGTGCAATTTTAAGAAAGCACAAACTATACAATTTCAAGTAAACTTGAAACACGTCTCTCTTTTATAACATAAGTACATAACACTCATTAGTGACATTTTTTCTTCTAAAATAAATAAATAATTTATATACTCATGAGTCATAACATATATGTTCCGGATTTGGCCCGAGCCCATGTCCAAGTTCGGGCCCAATAACAACTCAAGTGCGTCACAGAGAGTTCGACTTTGGCAATTCATGTGCTGCAGCCCATCAACAACTGAGATCGCACGTCCGGATCCAATGACGCAAAGCGCGCCACTCCACTTCACCCACGCATCAATTGCACCAAGTATGCATTCTCACTTGGATCTCATAGTGACTGCCATTTGCTAAATTTGGCGTCTGAGTGTTTGCAGGTACCACCCCAACTCTTGGCTGCTAAGGACAACTTCAATAGGAGCTTTACCATACTTTCTACACTGGCACCACCCGAGTTCGAGTAAGTACCAAAACAATATTAAAAATGTATTATACTCTTAATAATTTACTAAAATTGATACTCATGTATATGGGGTCTCAGTCTCAACTCTCAAGTCTAAATGGTAACTTGGCAACGCGTTTAATGCATTTTACAGATATACTCATCATGCGTGTACAAAATGATTTCGTGTCTTCCACTATTGCCCAATCTAAAGTCCATAATATGTTTAACAAAAAGCTCTGTTTTTGTTTTTTTTATTGTTTTCACTAACCAGCAAATTCCTTCCTAAGGGGAGGGTATGTTATGTATGTACATTGGACAAAACAAAAGCATCTCTAACTACCTAATCATTAGTATTCATAAAGTAAGCGTATCTCTGGCAGATAGTATATATCTCTTCCTTATAACCATTAACAATATTTGTGAGACTCACCACACCACCCTATTATAATAACCTCATCAACTTTTTCAAAGCAGAAGCTTTGCTTTCTCTGGTGTCCCAGTTGACTTCAATATCAACTTGTGATGGAGGATGTGTACTCGTCTTGGTTCTATTTATACATCAGTTATTCAGTAAATTTAAAACTGTAATTTTTTTCTTATAAATAGTTTCGGATGGAGTATTTTTATGTGGCTCAGATGCAATGCAACAACATGTTGTAATAACTAAGATAAATGTATTTATTTACTTGACCAACTCATGAAGAGCTTTGGTGATGTAACTAATGCAAATTGCTAAGTTTTGACAAAGAAAGGACATAGATTCTTCAATATTTTCAAATAGAAATAATGGCATAGTCACTGATGTAGACTCTCCGGCAACTTGTTGTAGGACCTCCCAAGTAGCCACATGCTAGTAACCTTGGTGGTTTCAATCTTTGTTTTGATTTTTACATAGCAATCTTTGATATCGCGAATAATCACAGACAAATATAACTCTAATGTTTTATGTTTTTTAGCAGAAAATTAACTGAAAAAAAAAATTAGGCAAATTTGAAAATTATATAAGTTGGTAAGGGAAATGGATTCTCTACTGTTAATTTAACAACAATCGCAATCTCTACCATAGAATTACGATCTGATGGTTTAATTTAAAGTTGTATTTTATATCTGATTTTTAAGTTAAACTATAGCCATCCAATCGGTATCCTATGCCAGTATCTATTAGCAGCAGTGACTGCACCATATCCCGACTACCGGAGATCCAGGTCCCTTGGTAAGGTAACCTGGGTGAATAAACCTGGGAAAAGTCACATTACTTTCAATTCTGGGACATTAATTAGTAAGAGACGTGAGAGAGAAAGATGAGCCAAGGGAAAATTTAGTGCCAGCATATATAGAAAGTACTTACTTGCTGGCTATGTACTTTGTACACAATGCATGTTACCTTGTCTCTAAAAACTGTAGATGATGTAAGTGATGAATATGTGTGGCATTATGTAACTGAACCTCATGAGGGGCCAATGAGTCAATTTTT